>WAAG01058268.1:159542-187046 GCA_013390105.1 Tichodroma muraria | reverse complement strand
GGGGGCTGCTGCGCCCTCGGGAGGCTGACCCACAGCATCAACCCCGGGAGCTGGTCCCAGGCACCCGCACTCCTGGGAAGGGTCTCACCCCAAATGGGATCTGCTCCCATCTGGTCCTTCTTCCCGGCATCTGCTGCCTCCAGGGAGATCAGCCCCGGGGGGATGTCACCCTGCTGAGGATGTGCTGCCCCCCACCCAGGGTCTGCCACCTCCTAAAGAATCTGCCCCACTGGGATCTGGACTCTCCCCAGCGTTCTACTGCCGCCAAGGGAAGCTGCTGACCTACCCCAAATCTCCCATCTGGGGAAGCTGTTGCCAGCCCATTCCAATCCCTCTCCCAAGGATCTGCTGCTCCCCTTGAGCATTCTTTCCCCCTCTAGGACCTGCTGCTACTCCACTGCTCCCCAGGTGCTCCCTGCCGTGGGGCCCCATGGAAGGTCCTGAGCCCCCCAGTGCATAGCTGCAGGTGCCTTCCTGCCAGCCCTCGTGTCCGTGGACCTACATCAGCCCTCCCCACGGGCAAAAAGGGCTGCAGTACCCAGCTCCTGGCTCTGCCACTGTCCCCTTTTCCTCTGGGGTCTGGCAGGAGCTGGCAGGAACCAGAGAGGGATGGGAGACCCTGAAGGGCTTTTAGAGTGAAGATCTGCCTCATGAAACCTCTGGACCCCTTCTGTGCAGGATACACAGACAATTTTTTGACTTGGATAAGTTCCCAGGTGCATGCTGGCCCAAGGCCTCACCCAAGGACAGGGCTGGGAGAAGCAGGGAGATGTTGAGTGAAGCCGGAAGCAAGAGACAAATCACATCTGTTCTAGAACAAGGGCATTGATCCTTTTAAGCTTTTTGTCCCCAAAGGAAAAAATGATGTGATTCATTCCCCAGGCATTCATATCCCCAGCACCTTTGAACTCAGTGCCCAGTTTCACCCCGTTAATCCTTACCAGCACTCCCACTGGAGCAGGAGGAGATGTCGGACCTGCGGTCTCACCCTTGGAAAAACATCAATGAAAACTTTAGATTTTCTTCTGTGCCAAATCAACCTTGGAGCAGAGCAGTAGGAAACCAGGTTTCCTTATCACAGTGCTACAAGAAACAAAGCACCTTCTGGCTCTGCTGCCAGCTCGTCACTCCAAGGGTTGGCCATAGGCCCCATGGGGACACAGAGGGGCAGGAAGGGGCCCTGCAGGGATGGCTGTGAGAGCAGGGGTACCCAGCTCCTCCCCACCCCCAGTGCTGCTGGGTCCCACATCTCCCAACAGCAGCAAGGTCAAACCAGTAAGAAAATAGAGCTTTATTGGGAAATGCAGCATCGTACAAAGAGCTGCAGCGTATAACCATGAGAAGTTGCTCTGCCAGATCTGAGAACAGAAAGAGGAAACCAAGAAGGGGCTGGGGGGAGCAGGACCTACCTGCATGTGAGGCTGTGTGAGCACAGAGGTCCCTCTGAATTGTTTCAGAGCACCCTGTGGCAGCAGCATCTCCCTCTGGGGTCCTTCTCATACCAAACCTACCCCAAGTTTGGGAAGTTTGGCAAGGATAGAAGAAAGAGGAAAATCTCATTTTTTTTCACCCTTCTTATCCCCCCTTCCCTTGCTCTGTCTGCAGGCACCCACGGTGAGCTCCAGCCCTACCATGTGTCACTAGCGTAATATTTGCAAATCAAACAGGTTAATTTACATGTCTGTCCTCATCAGCTCTTGTCAAAACACTGCACTCCACACCTGTCTCAGCACTGAGGTCCCACTGTACCATGACAGCCTCAGCTGCAGCTCCACTATGGCACCAGCCTGGGATTTGCCAGCCTGACTACATCTCAGTGTGGTGGCTCTGGCTCAGTCCCTCTGGCACAGCGTCACCACTCGCCCCTCACACAGCCAAAACACAGGGTACAGGGGCTCAGTGAAGACACTGTGGAACGAGTAGATGAGCTTTGTCCTCTCCCCGAGGCCATAGAAGGAGAGGAGCCCCTTGCCATAATCCAGGCTGACCCCCAGGTTCTTATAGAGCTGCTCCTGGATTTTCTCAGCCCGGCCCTTGTGCCAGGCCAGGTAACAATCCTCCCGCACCTGCAGCCCCCACGAGCCCCCGTCCAGCCCGATGCTGAACCTGTGGCCCTGCTGCTGCTCCCGGGGGAGCCCCCGGTAGGTGACCCCCAGGACGACGGAGTGGCTGGAGATCTTCACCTCCCAGTAGTGGTGGCCAGGGCCATAGCTCTGCGTGCACAGCACCTGCCAGGGCTCGAAGCGGGGGCCCTGCTCCTGCCCATGGACGGTGCCGGGACCGTGCTTGGCTTTCCGGGCTCCTTTTGACAGCTCCAGGTATTTGTTGGCTGTCTCGGGATCGAAGGTCAGGTTGCGGTGGTCTGGGGAGAGCAATGGCATGGATGGGGCTGAAATGCTTCATCAGACCTTTGTGCCCTCCCAGCAGTGATGGGGTTTAAATTCTGTAGGGCTGACTCCCGAAATGGAAGGGAACAGGTTGTTTGGAGGGGGAGTGGGGAGGATACATTACCTGCCCTAAGAGGGAATGGAAAAGCCCAGGAATAGCCGTTGAAGCACTGAGACACGATGCTTTGCACAGTTCTTGTGCAACCCAGCTCACAACCAACGAGTGGCCATTGTGACCACAATGGCTCTGTGGCCATTTTGGCAGGGATATGCTTGGTTTTAAGAGCGAAAAGTACCAGTGTGGGTTGGGAGAGGGGGAGAAAACCAGGTGTTAAGTGAGCAAGCACGGAGTTACTCTCCTCTGCATGGGCTGTGATAGCTCCTGCCATGGGCATTCACTGGCCACCAGCCCCTTCCTCACCCTCCTCCCCCAACACCTGGGCGTGGCAGCTGGCTGGGCTCCTGCCTGCTGCTCATAAAAAACAGGGGGCTCCTATTAATAACCCTAAGAATGTTCTGGGGGCCTGATGGAAGGAATTCCTACAGGTCCCATAGGCAGTGATTGCCTCCTTGGCAAGAATGACATGACTAACATGGCCTGAACATTAGCTAACCATCTTCCCAGCAGGGAGGAGATGGGAAGAGGAGCACAGAGGAAATTCCTAAGAACTGGAGAGGGATGGGCACAGGGAGGAAAGAGGACATGAAGGACTGTATCTAGGAATGCTGAGGCCATATCCCTGCAATAACAGCAATAACAGCAGTCAGGACTGGGGCTATGCCATGCAGGGCAGTGACTGATCCAATACCAGAAAGCCTCAGTTCCATGGGAAAGCACTTCCTGGTGCTGCTAATCCCCCTAATGAGTCCTTTCCCATCCCAGCCCATCCACCCTGTCCCTACACCACCTTTCTCTGCATTTAGGGAGACACATTGAAAGAACCAGGGCAGGAGCCCCTGTCCCTGCAGCCACAACCACCCTCCTCCTGGGAGGGTGCCCGGCTTGGTGACATCTCTTCCTGCTCGGGACCCCAGTGAGGTGCTGTCCCTCCAGGCCCCCCTTTGCTCCTTACCCTTCAGAAGCTCAGCTCGGAGCTGGCACTTGGGGAGAGGGGCCACAGCCTTCACCGCCAGCTCCTGGAGGTGCACTGGGCCTGTGGAGGATGGGAACAGGCATTTTGAGTAATGCCACCCAAAACCTTCTTTCTTCCTGGCTTCATGGGAAGAAGAGGATGAGGAGAAGGAGCCCCATTGTATCCAAACCTGGGAGCAGGTTTGTGTGCCACCATGGTTCAGCATTTCCAGCAAGGAGGGGCCACAGGGAGGCCATCTGGCTCATCCCACTTCATCTGCTGAACAGTAAATGTGTGTCCCATCCCAAACCCCTGTGCCCGGCAGCTGTGTCCCCAGCAGTGACACAGGCCAGGCTTATCTTCATGATAACTCAGAGCCCTTCAAAGTACCCCTGAGAGCAGGAGGGTTACCTTGGACAGCAGGGTCGGGGGCTTTGGGGGCCACAGAGCCAGGCAGGCCCTCCAGCAAGAGCCTGGAGATGCTGGTGAGGATCTCAGAGATGGGCTTGATCAAAGCAGCCACATCAAACTCCACTGGCACCAGTGCTTCTGGGCTCTCCAGGGGTGGGAGCAGGTGGAACTCCTGCAGACAGATAAACACCATGCACCAGTCTGGGGAGGACTGTGCAAATCCATTTGAACTCACCCCCAGTGGGCAACAGGGGCATCCCAGCATTGCCCACACAACTTTTCAGAGACACACAAAAAGTAGCTCTTTCCCATAGCCCCATCACATCCCTGAGCCAAACTGAGAATGCATTCCCAGTGGGAATGGGATGAACATGATTCTGCTGTCATCAAAAGGGTGCAGGCCCAAGCAAATGGAAGGACACAGTGCCAGAGGGGTACCTGGAGGAAGGTCCTGTGGTCAGGGCAGGCCAGCAGGCTCTGAACCCTCTCCCTGTGCTGGCTAAGGACATCCAGGCGGTCCTTATACAGGTTCCAGTTCTTGTCCACATGCTCCAGTGCTGCCCCCTGCTCTTGCTCAATCCTGGCCACTGTCTGACACTGGAAATCCTCCAGAGCTTTCTTCAGGTGTGTGAATTTGCTGTGAATCCCAGCTTTGAGCTCAGAGCAGTCCTGGGCAGGAAGAGCCATGAGAATCAGCGTGCTCCCACCCACAGGCCAGCACAGGGAGGCCACAGCGTTACCTTGATGCACTGTGTTTGCACCTCCAGCTTCTTCATTGCCAGCTCAATCCTCTCTGACTCCTCCTGGGCTTTTTCCAGGGATTCTTTCAAAAAGTTCTGTGAAGGTAGGCACCAACATAGAATCATTATAACTGAAAAAGACCTCCAAGATCATTGAGTTCAACCTATGACTGAACACCCTCAACTGGCCCAGAGCACTGAGTTTTATACCCAGTCATTTCTCCCAGTTGTGTCCAGTTGCACATCCTGTGGAACAGCCCAGTGCTGCCCACCTGGCCTCCAGGACCCTCTCAGGCTGCAGGACAAGGCTAACAGGGAAGGAGGCAGCTTGGGAAGGGGACTCTGTATCAGGATAACAAAGAAGTGACTTTTTGTGCTTTCACCCCGTTTTTAGCTGTTTCCTCTGGATCAGAAGGTAACAAACAATATGGCACTGTTCATCTTGTGCTGCTGGATTTACCCAGCTCGCTGCTGCTCCTGACAACACCTGGTTTGTCAAGGAGCAGCCGGGCACTGGTGGCATCTCCCTGGCCAGCCCCATGTCCAGCTGAGGCTGGGCAGTCTGGCACACAGAGGGACATCACATCCCTGCAGCAGGACACGGGGCAGTGGAGATGCATGTTGTGCGTGCTATCGCAACACCCCCTGCTCTCCCACTGCCCCAGCCCTGTCACCCACCTGCTTTTTGGCTCGTTCCTCCTCGAAGAGCACCCTCCGGTGCCGCTGGCAGTCCCGGACGGTGCAGACGCAGCAGATGCAGCGCCGCTCGTCCTCGCAGTACAGCTCCAGCGGGCGCCCGTGCTGCCGGCACAGCTCGGCGGGGGCCACCTCGCACCGGCCGGTGGCCGAGCCCCGCGCATCGCTCTCCCGTGCTAGCTCCACCACGCTGTGCAGGGTGACATTCTTCCCCAGCTCCGGGCACCGCTCGAAGCCCCTGCGGCACTCGGGACAGGTGTAGCTCGCGTCGGTCCCGGCGGGCGCCTGCTTCTGCTTGTCCCAGTGGTCGCTGATGCAGCGCTTGCAGAAGTTGTGGCCGCAGGGCAAGGTCACGGGCACCCTGAACAGCTCCAGGCAGATGGAGCACACCAGCTTCTCCTCCAGCTTCTGCGAGACGGGTGATGCCATCCCGCCTGTGCCGGAGATCGGAGCGAGAAGCCGGGGAAATAGAAACTCACGAGCGCAGAGGAAGAAGAGGTGACGCCGTGCCCAGAGGCGGGGCAGGGCTCCCGGCCAGACGCACTCCTAAAGTGACAGCCGGTGGCTGCCCCCTCGTCACACTGGCTGTGCCACAGGCTGCGGAGACGAGACGACAGGGAGGCTTGGAGCTGTTCCCTCGTGGAGAGGGAGGGCTGTGAAACACAGTGGGAGACTCCGGAGAGGATGGAATGCTGCAGTGACAGCACAGGGACACACGCAGGAGGCTGACAGGGACCAGAGCAACGTGTATTTCCACGAACACGTTTGCCAGGCACACATCGATGCGTGCTTTACTGCCCTTTAAGGAAACTTCCAGGCATCCTCAGCTCTGCCAGGGCAGTCCCCCCTGGCACAGAGATCTCTGTACAGAGCTCCTGCCTGGGGACCAGCAGAGAGGCACCCACTGCTGCTGCTGCCAAGTCACCTCCCTGTGCAGTGCCGAGGCTGTGACACATGCTAGCACCGTGTTCTTCCCTTGCATCTTTTAAACCACAGCTCCTGCTGTTTGCCCCATGCACACCCACCACACCCTTTCCTATGAACCTCCTTGCAACATCTGTGCACATCAGCACCCTGAAACATAATAAAGATTCCACCTGGGCCACCCGTCCCTGCTCAGGCGGCAGGTGGACTCTTCTGCCTGGAGGCCAGTGCAGTGCCTGTGCACTGCAAACCTTCACCTCGTTGTCACACAGTTCAGTTTCAGTTTTCCCAGCCCAAGCCTTATCTCTGTGCCACACCCATGTGCAATCTTGCACACGTTCCCAGGCTGCTGATGCTGCTGGGAAGGCCTTGTTTTTCAGCAGCTCTGCAGCCTCCCCTCAGGAGCAGCCTCCCTTTCACCTGCACAGGGAAAGCAGGGAGCAGATCTCTGGTACATCACCCAGCTTAGCTTCCATACCAGAGGCAGGCTCAGAGCTAAAACCCTGACCACAGGAGAGGACTTGGGATATGTCACAACTCTCTGCATGTCCCAGCAAGCTTCAGCTCCAAAACATTCCTTTGGGCTGCACCTCTCAATTCTGGCCAAATATTTAAAGCCCAGAGAGGTGTAACATAACCTGCATGTCTGCCTGGAACCTGTGTCCCCACCGTGGGCACCTCTCCAGTGCACTCACCCCAGCTTAAAGCAGACCCCAGAACCCTTTAGGCTGGGAGGGGAGTTCAGGGGGCTCTGGGGTAACTGGTAACAGCCCTGAGCACAGGGAGCAGGGGGGCACTTCAGTCCAATCTCAGCTGTTTGCTGAAGGCTCCAATTTCCTGGTAGAAGGAACCTCAGAAAAAGTCACTGGGAACCAGAGCTGGGAAGAGGCAGCTGTACCAGCAGGAACATGTTGGTATTTGGGGGTCCATGTGAACAGGAAATGCACAGTGGAGCACAGCAGAGAGCAGAGGCTCTCCAAGGCCTGGGAACAGGACCAGCAGCAGCAGTGCCAGGCCACCACCAGCAGCAGCAGCTCTGCTTCTGCTCCACCTGCCCACGCCAGGTACGCCCTGTCCAGGGAGAGAGGGGAAGGAGACTGAGGTCCACGTGCTTGGGTAGCTGAAGCCACCTCCACAAACACCAACCTTGTGCAGGTTTACCATCTGTGTAGCCATGCTCTTCCCAAACTACAACATCCAAGAAGGGAAGTGACTCCGGCCAGCAAAAGGGCCCAGCTTTTTATCTCCCCAGCTCTGTGCCAACTGGACAGGGTAACAGGCTCTTCCCAATAAAGACAACTCTGCCAGCACTGCTCAGAGAGTGTTTAATCAGACTCATCTCTCCAGGAAGACTGCACAAATAAAATCTGACACAGTCCTGAATTGCAGCACTGTGAGAGGAGGAAATCCAGGCTGGCCTGGCTCTGTTTGTTCCATAAACAGGCAAAAGGAGAACTGTGACCCTTGCAGGGAAGCAAGGCAGTGCATCTCTGGGGAGATGCAACCTGCCAGCCACTGCTTGGCTCTGCTGCAGAATCAGGAGCAAGGTTTCAGCCTAGTCATGGATTCACTTTGAATGCTCTTGTTAAGCAGCCTCTGGACTGTGCAGCTGCCAGCCCTGTGAGCACCCAATGCCGGCTCCCAGCACAGGGGAACTGGGAGCTGAGGGGCTGAGACTTTGTCATTCCCCTCCTGAGGCACTGAGGGGGGCACAGGAAATCCAGGAGCCAGCTTCCCACGGACACTGCTCCTAGTAAATGCCGTAGGTGGGCTCCTCTGTGTCTCGGTACCTGTCCAGGTACCTCAGGGGCTGGTGGCGAGGGAACTTCACCTGGGGAGGGTGGTAGGTGGGCGGCCGCACGAACTCGAACACGGGCTCCCTCATGTCTGCAAAGGGGTGACAGGGTCAGCAGGAGGGCTCACATCTGAATGCCACCCCCCTTCAGCCACACAGGACCAGGGCTGCTCAAATGCTCTTGGAGTTATTTCAAAATCCTTATCCAAGGATTAGGGGGCTTGTTCCTTCAGGCTGATGTTAGTTTGGAGGAGGATGGCTCAAGAAGGGCTTAGTCTGTGCTGATCCTGGACAAGTGCCAAGACCAAGTGAGAGCCTGCAGCCACAGGGCTATGTCCCACCCATAGATCCCCTCCAGCATTCCCATTCCTTACTGAGCAGCTGATGGAAGGTGGAAGTGACAGAGCTGTCCCACTGACACTGGAAAAATGCCAGCCCTGCTGGGGTCATGGCATCCTCATGCTTTCTGTAGAAGTCAGATGTGCTAAAGGTTCTCATCTTCAGGCTGTAGCTGGAAACAAGACACAAGCACCAGGTGAACCTTTCCTTGCAGCAGTACCCTGCTCCACATCACCCCAGGGCATATGAAATAGGTGGAAAAGGAAGCCACTAAAAGGAAATCTCCCAGTGTCTCCAGCTCCACGCACATTTCTGGGCAGGACAAACCACTCTCTAACAGCCTGTTCTGTAACAACAGGACTCTGCAATGCTGGGATTGTGGCTGCAGAGGACACAAACCCAAAGCAGCCCTGGAGAACTCTGCAGAGTGACAGGAGCTGCTCCTCTACTGCAGTGACAGGTACATGAACCCCACAAGCGGCAGCAGCCAAGCCCAGCACATGAGCAGGGGAATTACCACGGCGTTGGCCGAGCGTCCTGGCTGAAGTCAATGGGACCGTGTTGCTTGAAGAGCAGGAAGATGAAGCGGTGGTAGCCTGTCCCCATTGCAGGGAAGGGGGGCAGGTAATGGCACATCTCCTTACCAGCCTTGATGTCACTGCCTGGGATGTTGGTCCTGAACACAAACACATTTACACTCATTTCCCTCCAGCAGATTCATGCAGGACTGCAACTCATTCTGCCATGCTGTGATGTGATCTCTGCCCCATTTGATAAGGGAACAGATAGTAGAGATTGCTTTCACCACAGGAAAAATCCCACCCAGTGACTGGAATGCTGAACAGCAGCAACATCTGGAACTCCTGCATCCTTAGCAGGACCCAGAACACAGGAGCTAATGGTAGAAGCACCAGGAAAAGCCATAGATTCTGAGCTGTTGGAGGAGTTTCTGCCCAGTCCACAAGCACAGAGCACATGGCTCTGATGTACTCACACCAGCCAGTGGAGGTACTCTGAGTCTGCATCCCTCAAATGTCCATCTGCCAACACACAACAGAGAAAAGTGACTTAGGGACACCCTGGTGCCAGCACTGATCCCAAAGTGAGAATGCCCAGACCTGCTTTGACCAGAGGGAGCAGCTCAAGACCTCCCAGCATTCCTTCCCTAGCAGAAAAGGAAATCATTCCTGTAGGACTGAGTCTAAAATGAGGAGCAAAGAACTCTGCAGATCTAATTCCAAGATTCTTGAAATCTTCTTGGGCAGATGCATCCCTTCACTGTGCCTTGGTCTCTCAGGGTGAACAGTGTCTGCAAAGCTGCCTTCCAGGCAGACTGCCAAAGAAGAGGAGTTTGGAGGTAAACAAAGATGGGAGTCAGGAAATTGCTTACTCTATAGTGACACAGGTACTGTTGTGTCACTGTCCCTTCTCTCAACTGCTACAGATTTGGGGAGGCTACAATCTTTCCTCCATATGTAATGTGTCCCAATCTAACAGATATAACATCACAGTTATATACAGCCAAACAGAGCAGTTTGGGCTGGAAGGGACCCTAAAGCTTGTCTCAGCCATGGGAAGGGACACCTTTCACCAGACCAGGTTGCTCCAACCTGCCCTTGAACTCTGCCAGTGTTCATCATCTCTGTGCAGCCAAAAGAATCAGGAGTTAACCAAAAGCTGAGTGTAACGACCCAGTTTAAACATGTTCCTTTAAAGAACTCGCTGCTCACCTGGATTTGTGAGCAACAAGGTCCAGAGGGAGCCTTTGTCTGCCTCGTATGACACTGCAGGGGGACTGGAAGCCTAAAAGAGCAACATAAAGAGAAGGTAAATCACTCACACAACAGCTGCTGTGAACTGTGTCTGGGCAAGGCTTGGACACAACACAGACTGGGCACTGCCAGGCCACTGAGGAATCCACCTGGAGAGCCCCAGGGCATAAATAACCATCAGCCTCCTGACAGACAACCTACAGTCTCTGTCCCTACCACATCCATAAAATAGTTTCCTTCAGCATAGAGGAAACACCCTTGTAAAAGGCATCCCCTGGAATGAACCATGCCCACTGGAAGCACCTGGCAGAAGGAAGCTTTCCTGGGGCTCCAGGTTGTTCCCAGCTCCCCTCACGCACCTCTGATGGAGTCACCATGTTCCCATAGTAGACTGGCACGAGGTGCTCATCCTCCTTGCTGTACTGCACCCTGAGGGCGACCCAGGGGGTGAAGGTGGCCCCCTTGAACAGGTCCCGGAACACCCCGCAGTGCTCGGCCACGCGCTGCTTGTGGAACGGGCCACTGGTCCTCTCCCACTCAGCCCTGACGTCATCGAGGGGAATGAGCACTGCAAGGAGAGAGGGACGATGCAGAGGCAGCAGCTGGACTCCCAGAGCAGCTGGATCAGGAAGGAGGTGCTGGGGCACTGACCAGTCCGGAGCCGCGCCGCTTGTTCCATCTCAGCATTCTGGTGGTTCTCCCTCAGGATCCTCTTTCTTTCCTTGATCTCTTTTGCCCGTGACAGCCTCTCACGTGGCAGGCCGATGTCTGTCTGGGGCTCTTCAGGGAGGGGTGAAAAGAGAGGAGGTGAAACATGTGAGCACACAAACCACCCCCCATGAAACGTCTGAGAGTGTGAGACAGAGACTTCCAGAGATCAGGATCACAGGAGAGTTTGGGTTGGGAGGGGCGTTGAAGACCATCCACTTCCAACCCCTGCCATGGACAAGGACACCTCCCACCAGAAAAGACTTGAAAGGACAATCAGGACTTGATTCTGTCCCCTCTGCACCTCCTTCCCCAGCTCATGGCCCTCCCATTCCGAGCTCCACCAGCTGCTGAGCAGCCCAGCTGTGTTATCTGCTGCAGGCCTGAAGCTCTGACTCCTTGTCTGCTCTCTGTGGCACCACTGGGGCTCCAAGGAATCACTTCTTTGCTCCATGTCTTTTGGCAGGTCCTGGCCAGCCTCCCTCCCTCTGGAAAACTGCCACCCCTTTTCCCTGGAGACATGTGCACTCTGCAGATTCACACATGGGAAAGGGCTGAGCCTGTGCCAGAGCACCTCACCTCAGGAACACGACAAACCCGTGTTCCCCAGAGCCGCTCCCCACAGGGGTACCTGTGGGGGGGTTGGTGTGTTTGTGGTAGGTGTTCCACCAGTGCGGTTTCCGTCTCTCCCGCTCCGCCTGCCGGAAGTACCGCGTGAAGCTCCGGTACTTGTCCAGCGCCTCCAGGTTCCTGACGTCCACATCCTCGTTGGGCATCGGCCCCAGCGGGGCTGCCCTCTTCCAGAGCACGGCTGGAGGGGAACACAGATCCCAGAGGGTTCAGAGGGAGAGAAACGAGCCTGGGATGGGCAAAGTATCGGCAGAGTATGGACAGGGCCGGAGCCATCCCCACCTCCCACAGTCATGTTCGTGGAGTCACAGGATGGGTGAGGCTAGAAGGGAGAAGAGTCATCTGATCCCAACTCCCTGCTCCAGCAGGGTCATCACAGAGCACAGGATTGTGTCCAGATGGCTCTAGAACATCTCCAGTGAGGGAGACTCCACACCCTTGCTGGACAATCTGTTCAGGGTTTGGTCACCGCACAGGGAAGAAGTTCTGCCTCGTGTCCAGGTTGGGCATCACTTGATGTCCGTGCCATTGCTGGGCCCCCTGGAGCAGAGCCTGGGCCCTGCTCTGTCCCTCCCAGCAGACAGGGACACACAGGGATGAGGACCCCTCTCAGCCCCAGCACCCTCAGCCTTTCCCCAGGTCAGAGACGCTCCAGTCCCCAGATCATCTCTGTGGCCCTCCACAGGACCTGCTCCAGGAGCGCCGTGTCTCTCTCATCTCAAGAAGCCCAGAACTGGACACTGCTGCAGGGGAGGCCTCGCCAGGGCTGAGCAGAGGGGCAGCATCACTCCCTGACCTGCTGGAAATGCTCTTCCTAACGCACCCCGGGACACCAGTGCCCTTCTGGTCCCCTCGGGCACAGTGCTGGTCATGGACAGCTCGTTGTCCACCAGGACCCCCAGCTCCTTCCCCACAGAGCCGCTTTTGCAGCCGGTCAGTCCCAGCCTGTGCTGGTGCCTGGGGCTGTTCCTCCGCAGGTGAAGGACCCTGCACTTGCCTTTGCTGAACTTCGGACAGTTCCTCTCTGCCCTTCTTCCCAGCCTGTCCAGGTCCTTCTGAAGGGCTCACAGCACTCTGGGCTATCGGCCACCCCTCCAGCTTTGTACCATCAGTGAATTTGCTGAGGAGGCATCGACCCCTCATCAAAGTCACTGAGGAACAAATTAAACAACACTGGGCCCATTACTGAACCCCGGGGACCACCACTAGTGACAAGGCCTGGCGTTCGGGACACAGCCGTCTGAGAGCACCCTCCCCTTCGCTCCCCCTTCCCCTGCGGGTTTCGGGGCTCCCCTGGTTCTCCTGTCTCTCACCGGCTGTGCCGAAACTCCGCCCGCCGCGGGCCCCGAGAAGCGCCGCGCTCAGCAGGGGCGCCGCGCTCAGCAGGGACGCCGCCATATTGTGCGCCGCGCTCAGGGAAGGACCCCGTTGCCATCGTGACGGGCGCCGCGCGGGCGTGGCTTGGAAGGCCCCCCCGCCACGGGGCTGCCCCTGGCGCCGCCTGACTCGGGCGGTCCCTGCAGTGGGGCTGCCCCTGGTAGAGGCTGAGTAGAAACATCCCTACAGCCGCCGCACTTCCCTCGCGCCGGGCTCCCCATCCCTGCCCTTGCCCCGCTGAGGGAAGTGTCCCAAACCTCCTTCATACCGCGGGCAGTTCACACCAAGGCGAAGTACAGGACAAAGCCAGCCCTGCTCCTGCCTTGTTTGTACCCGAGTTCCCGCTTTCCTCAAATCCCTGGGAATCACCTGCCTCTGGTATTTTATAACCCGTTCTGCAGTGGCTTTCACCACATATGCTGCCAGCCCCTTTGGGAACACAGGCGCCTTGCGAAGCCGTTTCCAAAAGGTGGCATCTTTAAGAGTCCATCGCTCCTGTCAGGCGAACCCACAGCCACAGACCCCTCGTTTCAGGACTCTGCAGGAACAGAGTCGCTTACAGGCGTCATTGCTCGACACTAAAATTACTCCTGCGCTGGAAAAGGCTCAGCACTTGTGGAAATGGCACCATCGTGTTGCCCAAAGATGGATGAGGCTGCAGGGCCGTCGGGCAGAGTTTAAAACACCTGAGACACAGCAAATCACACCAGATTGTGGTATTCAGGCATTACCACCAATCACAGCAAGATAATTAATGCACAATATCCTACAACACTGCAAAGCAAAGCCAGGGAGGTCACACTATATAAAACACCAAAATCCAACTAATTTGAGGTCTGAATGCTTCATTCTACTTCCCCCATTACTTTACATGAGATGCACTGAAGGCAGTGTGTGCGAAGAAAGACATTTTGTCTGAAAACAGATTTTCGTAATTTATTAGATCTGTACACAGCTAGTGCTGTTCTCATTAGCATATTTTTAACCCGCTCCTCCATCCCCCCTCCCCAGGCCAGCAGCCTGTTCCACTGGACACAGCAAAGGCAGAGCCCTCAGCCTCTTCTGAATCAGCCTCTCAGCATCCTGAACTACTATGAGAACTTAAACACTCAGCAGCCAAAAGGCAAGTTTGATTAGTTTATTTAAAATTAAACATTTCTTTCTGTTCAGCTACTGCACGTGGAGCCAAACCTTGTATCTGATCGTTAGTGCCAGAAAACTGATTCAAAATTAGAGACTAACAGAGACCAAAGCTGCAGAGAAGCAGCTTCTCAGGTGTTGCCTCAGAACTGCAGGACTTGGGTTTATGCTGAAGCTTTTTACCATTTTAAGCTCAGAGTTGCCCTTCTCTAGTGTGAAGAGGTTTTATGGTTACTGGACAGAGTTACTGGTGTGGAAATGCAGCAATGATTTTGCTTGGTTGTAGCTGTTGCACTGATTTCCCTGGGCAGAAGGACATTCTCTTCCAAGCTAAATTCTTCCTGTTCAATCAGACAGCACCGTGCAAGGTCCAAGTCGATATCAAAACAAAATTAAGCAAATCAGAGAAAGCTCCTTGGAAATGCATGGGTAGGAAAAAAAAAAAAAATCTGGACACTTCACTTGGGATTGTCGTTTTCTTGACAAATGCCTTTAAAAAACCAGGACAACATCCCAGAAAAATCAGAAGACCTGAGGATGTCGGTCAACTGCTTTCTGCCCTCCAGTACTGGCTTCATCATTCCAGGTCAAATTTTCAGTTTTTACCACTGCTATGTGGTTTTTTTCCCACCCAATCAACATAAGTAACATTTGTAAAGTGCTTTGAAATAGTGCTAGAAAGCACTAGAAGTGAAAAGAGGGGCAGAACATCTGTCATCAGCACCCAGCTGATTACTACGAGTTGGTTTTTATCCTCAGAGCAGCATCACTGTGTTCTCCTTTGACCTCCTATTAGCCAAGAGCTGGCACAAAAGGAAAAGGAGTTTGTGCAGGGCAGTGAAAGAAGGAAAACAAAGGAAACATGAGGATTTCTTCTGGAAAGATGCCTGAAGCAGAGCTCCAGAGAAGGAGGGGTATTTACTTCCCAGATCCATCAGGAAAGCTGCCACACGCAGACTCACATGCACAGAGCTCTGCAGGAGGCTTCACACAGCACAAACATTTGCTAAATGAGGAGAGAGGTGGGGCTAATCTTAAAAAAAAAAAATAAAAATAATCAAGACACTGATGCTCTTTTTGAAGGGAGGACATAACTGCTCATCAGAAGCTACTACCTGAGGGCTGTCAACTATGTCGTAGTAAAGTCCTGCCACCTTTTCCAGTTGACAGGAACTTCTCTCTAGTTAGCAGCTTCACAAAAGCAATCCTTGTATAAATCCATAAAGCTTTCCCAGATTTTTAAAAGGTTAATTTTACCATTATAATTGCACTTTAAAAACAGGCATCAATCCCTACGCACTCTCCCCAAACACCTCCTCCGTTTATAAAAGAGGAAAGAAAGGCTACAATTATTCACTGTCCTACAGCTACAGGATTCAAAGGTTTGATTTAGGTGCCTGAAGGAAGGATGCAAACACCCAATTTTCAGGGCAGGGCAAGAGTGCATTTTATAAAACCTGCAGGCTTCACAGCTTGGCTTGCATTGGCTTCAGGTGTTTGTGGAAAGATTCATGAACCTGGAAGACAACGAGACAGCAGTTACAAGGTCAGGTTTGATCTTTGGACCAGTTTTACCTCCTCACATCCTGCAGTGTCTTCGTATACTAAGAAAGTTTGAATCAGAGGCACTTTGGAGATTTAAGAAGAGCCAGATAACTTTTGTATTTCAGGGTCTACATGATACAAAGCATGAGGATATAAAAAACAGCCTGCCCATTACCTTTCTTTTAAGAAAGAAATGCAAGATTTATATCCATACAATTGTTTGGCATTTTAATTACAAGAAAACTAGTGCAGGTTACCTAAGGGGCTGTAATGAAGCTCCTAAGCCCCACTGACTTCAGAAGTACAGAACACTGAGCAAGTTGTGGTGGGATTTAATTCCAGCAGCAGTCTCTGGCAGCCCACTGTAGGAGATAGTCTGCCCTCATCAAATAAAGGCACCAGGAGACAGGATTTACCATTCTGGCTGATGGAGCAGGGACACTTGTTTATTTTAGCTCAGCTGCAGCTCCAATCCTAGGCCAGATATACAACATGTGGCATCTAAGTACTACAGGGGAGCAATTTATTTTCTCCTCGACTCACTGCTACTGCCTGAAGACTGGAAGATTTCCCAGAAAATGGGCAAGGCTTCCACAGCTACTGTCACTAAGCATAATCAACAGCAACTGATAATTGCTTTTGAATTCACTGAGGTAATTCAGTTGTTTCTCTGTGGAGTGCATCATTTCTTCCCTCAACTGAGAAGCTCAAGAGATCCCACAGGGATGAATGCAAGGTACACCTGGGAGAGAAACTACAGAGAACAAACTGAAAGTAGGTTGTTTTGGTCCATTACTACTTGTAACTTTTCTCCCCCCTTCCTCAATTACCTGCTGAGATCACTGGAGCGTAATTAACAACCCTAAATTGAATTATTTCTCTGGTCAATGTGAGAAAAGAGGTTTCTTTACCTGTGTTTTGTTCAGTGGGGATTTCTTTGCCCACTCAAACATGTTCTCATAGACATTGCCGTCGTAGCGGCCAAGCACAGATCCCAGATGGACATCATGGAAGTCAAAGGAGTCCACCAGTGCCACCGCATTGGGACGAATGACAGCCAGGAGCTCCTTCACATGTTGGTTCACTTGGGTTATTTGCGCACTGGTCAAAATACCCGCCTTGAGAGGGAAAAAAAGAGATTACACAAGTTACAAATCCTTCCTTTCCCCAAGGTCTCACACAGATCAGCTTTCCCACACATAAAAATGCAGCAGTTCATAAAACACCAAGGTTTTTTTTCTTCACTAAGTAATTAAATTAATTTGCCACAGTGCACAAGCAGAGGAAGATGCCCTCCATACTGCCCAGCTATTAATCCTGGGTGGAAGACTCACACTGTGAGTACCTGTAAGTTAACTGCAGTAGCAAGTTTTCTTGAAGAATATGTATATAAGGATATTAAGTTGTGCCTGGCTTCAGGGAAATTTTTAGTAAGCAGCAAAGAGGAGAATAGGAAGACAAAACATACCATGTCTGCCTGAAGAGCAAACAAACACTGCTGCGAAAATGCATTCTCAAACTGACAGAATAAAGAGAAGAAAAGCAATGCCTGACAATGTAAAGCCATTCATTGAAGGATGGGTTAGAATTCAGAGCACAAGATCCCCTTTGAGGGATATTAGTTGTGAAGCACATCTAACTGCAGCTCCTTTATTAATTCCTTGTTTTTTAACACACAGCAGCTGGTCACCAACTGGAAACCATTTCAGCTAAACCTTGGCACGCGCCTGGTTTCCACTTACTACAAGGGAAACCCGACAAGAGCCTTCCAGCAGACCTGCACTGCTAATGACCTTCTGGCAGCCAACAGCCAAGAACTGACACCTATAACATCCACACAGCTTGGCATTTAAAGCACATTTGCAAGCAGTGAACCTGGCTTCTGGAGGAAGACACCAACCTGCAGGAAATCGCCCGCGTTCCTGCTGATGCCGAACAGGGCGTACAGGAGGCACAGGTCGGTCAGGACTGCACGGACAGCGGCGTCACTGACCTCGGCCAGCTTGGCTGTGAACAGCTTCACTATCACATAGTGACAGTGGGCCTGCAGAAACCAAAGAGGGTCAGTCAGGGGCACAGAAAGATGAGGAGCTCTCACAGCATGTTTCTACAGCAGGCACATCACTGACCTCTGATGCCCGCACAAGATCAACAGAAGTCCTGTTCCAGGCATCCTCCTTGCTCTTTCTGTGGTTCAGCTCAGCTTGCAGATTCTTCGCTGCAGATTCTACAAGCCTGTTTCACATCAGGAAGAAAAACAGTTTACATAATAACACCACATTAACAGGATGACATATGCTGAATTCATACACATGTCAGTCATGGCACATGAGCTCAGAATTCTTCTCATGTGCTGTGAGTGAAGACAGTGACTGGAGTGACAAGCTGTGCCTCTAAAACACCAATAATCACTGCTGCAGCTATAACACAGCTATGGAGGGGTAAGAGGACTTCTGACAGCACACATGTGGTGCTTCAATACCTACTCACAAGCAGATGCCTGTTCTACTCTCCCACTTCCCTCACAATGAACTTTAATATCAGGATTGTTTCTCTCCAGAGAGATCTCTGAGTAGTTTGGTATTTTTAAGTTTGAATATACTTTACACATAAAGAAGAAAAAGATACATCCCAAAGGAATGGGGAGCAGAGTAACCAGGCTATGAGCAGGCTGTGAGCAGCCTCCTGCAGCCTCAAAGCACTTAACCCTGACCCCAACCCAGTAAAGTGTGTCACTTCCTGAAAGCAGCACACAGATCAAAGGTTCACCAGCCACGCCGCGAGAATCCAGCACAAACAGGGCAGTGCATCACCACCACCTCACCCAGGTTTTTTTGGCTCAGCCCAGTCAGTGTGAGCTCACCGGGCAGCACGTGACTTGTAGGCCTCTACCAAGCTGGTGGGGTCATTGATCCTCACGGTGACAGTCCTGGCAGCCACGTGCTGGGGCTGGATGCGCTGCCTGGAGAGGTCATTCAGGTAGGACACCATGCCAGTGACCTGCTGTCCAGAGGTCACCTGGGTGTAGCTTTTCATAAGGAACCTGAAAATAGAGACAGCAGATGGCAGCTCTTACTCATGAGTTGTTCGAATGGACATAAGTCATTTCACTGACACTCAGGCCAGGAAGAACAGCTGTAGGCACACAATTATCTGTCAAAAATGGGGTAGGGGACAGAAACATGACACAAGTTTTGTGGTAATACAGACACTCCTGCTCATCACTTTGTCACCAAATTCACAGCAAACCAGTCAAATAAAAGACTCCTTAACACTAATTTAGTGTTAAGAAGGGCATCATTTATTACAGGTGCCTTGTTGCATGGGGGTAATTCCTTCTTATGTGCATGCTGTAATTCACTCATTACCATAAACCCCTCCCCAAGTTCCCAGATTCAGTCCTTGTTTTGGCTGTAGCTGCATTCCTAAGCCGGATGTCTCCCCCTTATCTTCCAACTGTCCTTGCTGGGATAGCAGATTCTGCGTGCCTTGTTTCTCTGCTCCAAGTCACACAAACACAGCAGAAACTGAATTAACCCTTTTGGCACCAACTTCAGCCACGAGGACCATGAGGAGAGGTTGGAACATCCCTGTGCAGAGCTCCCATACCTGGCTGTCTGCAGCATCATGACCGTGTTCTCCCCCTCGTAGGTGCAGGACGGGGTGAAGGTGACATAGATGTCAGGAATGCCACTGCAGCGCGAGTAGCCGTGCCCGCCGCAGGCCATCCGACATTCCTCGATGCCAGCATTGGCAGTCCAGGAGGTGAACGCCTTCAGCCCCGCTGTCAGGGCGTGCAGCTGAGGGGAAACAGCAAAGCCAGGTTTATTTTCAAGTCTTAGCTCGCACACGTACATGTTAAGGAGTGCAACTCCCAGGAAAAAAAAAAAAGTAGAGTCAACACCATTCTCGTGCTGTTCCACAGTCTTGTTTCTCTTGAAGGAACTCTTTCCTGAGCCAAATAGTTATATGAAAACCCTTGTACATGGAAAGACTTCTTTTAAGCACACCATTTCTTCTGCCCCTACATATTTTATGCACAAGACTGTTTTCAACTGCCCATTGTCACAAACCCTAACAGAAAACTAACATTTTACAACCCTAACCCCTCAGTGTGGTACTGATACTTTGATCAACACACCTACTCTAACCCAGGCACTTGGAAGAACAATTAAGAAGTTACAGCACAAGCACAAGAGCAGTCTTAACTCCCAAACAGTACTCCATCATTCCTGGAAATGCACCTTTTGAGTAAAAATATATTCCCAGTAGCTTTCTCACTGTGCATTACACCCTGTTTTTTATAAAGTGCTAAATGAATAGAGCAAATAAATGACACCAGCACATACTGGACTTGGGGGGCTTCTGAAACTACAGAAGACATCTCGTGAGTGAATGCCAGAAAGGCTCAATGTCTCTTTTTCTGTGCTGTAAAGAAACCTCACACAAATTCAACCAACACTTTGGTTTCCAGAGGACACAGTACCTCTGGCAGCTCACTGAGGTCCCCCGTGCTGATGTCCCCACTGATACGATGATAGGTGTCCTTTATGTAGGCTCCCACAAAATGGAAGGCATATGCTGTTGCCAGGAGAGGAAAGAGTTTGTATTGTTGGGTCTGATAATCCAGGATCTGGGGTTCTGGCTCCCTAGAGCAAAAACAAATGAGTTGGCATGTCAGTGGTAGCAAACTGCTGCAGAAATCCCATTTATCCCTACTCTAAGTATTTTCACCATCCATATCAAGCCAGACGTTCTAAGACGATCCAGCAAATGCCTCTGGCAGGGAAGGACATTCCAAGAATGAAAGATTATGCACTCCCCAGGACAAACAGTGTTTTGAAACCATACTGAGTGCCAAAGCAAATATCAGCTACAGCCCCCATTCCTCCCAGTACTTCAGAATTTTCCCTCAGCAGTTTCGGCTGCTCTGGGTGTCCCTGCACTCACCCTGGCTTCAGCTCAGACTGGTGTCTGACGGCGCTGTAGCGGATGGCAATGGTGCAGGCCCGGGACAGCGAGCGAGCAGAGTCACCCACGATGAGGGAACGGATGAACACCATGGTTCCATATGTCAGCTTGTCACTGACTGGTTTCACATAGGTGCCATCTGGTTCAACCTGCCCAAATTAAAAGATTTAAAAAAAATACAGCCTGTTGATTTGTGAAGTTTCCTCCCTTTTACATGTTCACGCTCTAAACTCATCAAGCAGCATTCACAAGCCACCCAAAATCCTTTTGGTGCAGTACTCAACCTCACAGGAGCATTCAGTGTGCCCATTTCTAACAGCAGATGCTGAAACTCACTGCTTTACCTGGGCATATTTCATCAGCATGTTCTCCCGAGGGATTCGGAAGTTGTCCATTTTCAGGTAGCCGTTATCCATTTCATCATAGCCAAATTTGGGGCCAATGTCACCCACTGTAATACCTGCCACAGACAAAGCCACTTGCATTAAGAAATAGGAACTACTTGCATTAAGAAATAGGAAAAACACCACACAAGAGGTTCAGGCCTTCCCCAATAAGGAAACTGTTTAGTTTTCAAGCAAGTCCTGGCAGTATTATGAACAAGAGTTAACAGTGACCTTAATCTCTTTGATGGAAAAGTGGTGTCCTGGTTTTGGCTGGGATAGAGTGAAATTATCTTCCCAGTGGCTGGTACAGTGCTGTGTTCTGGATTTAGCACGAGAACAATGTTGATAACACACTGATGGTTCAGCTGTTGCTGAGTAGCACCTGCATCAGGTCAAGGACTTTTCAATTTCCACACTGCCCCAACAGTGAGGAGGCTGGAGGGACACAAAAAGCTGTCAGGGGTCACAGCCAGGACAGCTGATCCCAGCTGGACAAAAGGATGTTCCCCACCATGTGGCATCATGCTGAACAATAAAACTGGGTGAAGCCAGCTGAGGGGGATGACAGCTCAGGGACTGGCTGGACATCAGTCAGCTGGTGCTGAGCAATCACAGAGTGATCACTTGCTCTGCATATTCTACTATTATTATAATTATTGTTGTTGTTGTTAATTTCCCTTCGTTTTCTTTTCTATTAAATTGTCTTTATCTCAGCCTACAAGTTTTACCTGTTTCACAATTCTTTCCCCCATCCCTCTGTGTGGAGGGAATGGCTGTGTGTGTTTAGCTGCCTGATGAGTTAAACCACAACATCTGGACATCAAAACATGGTAATCTCCATAATTTCCATGCAGCCCTACCATCCACTGTGGGACATCCTACTATCACTGTGGGAACTGTTACTAAAGTTCATCCAGATCACTTCCAGCTAAAGAGTGATGGAAGCTCTTCTTCCCCTTTCAGAAAGCAGGATGTGCTGCTCGTGGAATGCATAGCTGGGAGACACTGGGGCAGAACCAAATCCCAAACTAAACTTCACAGGGGCAGAATCAAATTCCAAACTAAACTTCACATTGAAGGCCCAGTAGGAAAGATGATTTAGTGGTGGTACAGTCATAAGAAAGACTCATTTAAGCTCTGGGATCTACCAGCAGAATTCAGCTAATGAAATAAGCCATGGACTTTAACAAGACACAGCAGCTGTACAGAGTCAGAGAGAAACAGATTTAGTCTATTCCCTGAGTGTGAATTTGTACCTGGCAGAGGTTCATGCGTGCCCAGCTGCCGGATGGGGACAATGAAGGCGTGCAGGCCTTTGCACTGGCCCTGTGTGTAGAGCTGAGCCAGAACGATGGCGTGGTTCGACGTCTTCCCAACTGCAACGGGAGCAGGAGCCAGCACAGAAACACAGTCAGACACACATACACACACACAGAGTCTTTCTTCTGAGATAACCTCATCACATCAAGCACTAGAAAACCAGACTGACCCCGCTGGATGCCATGCCAATAGTACAGCTCTACGATGAAGTGTTGCTCAAGTCAACGGAAGCTGCACAACACAATTTTCTTGACTATAAAACACCAAGTTCATGGCACACCTGCCAGTGAAGCTGAAGTAACTATAAATAATTAGATGCAAACAAACAAAAATTACACCAAATCCACAGTGTGAATGGTTCTGAGCAACAGTCCAGAGCACACAGACAATGTTTAGCAGGCTCTGATAAGTCTGCTTGTTATGCAAGAGTGACTGGCTTTCAGCCAACTCTTTGGATCAACTTTCAGTCATCACTCTGTAGATATAACACACATGGCATCACTTCCCAGAGTTTTCCATGCATCTTCCAGATTTAGACACACTTACGTCCACCTGGCCACCACTTAATGGAGGTGACAGTGGGGCTGTTGAGGATGAACTCCTGTGTAGAGGGGTCGTAAGTGGCTGTAGTTTCCAGGCCCCGAAGATGAGTCCCTGGAAACAAGCAAACACATTGTTTTGGCAGGAAGTCAGACACAAAATAGAGAAAAGGACAGAGCTGGACAATGGAAAGCGGAACTCCAGTAGTAATGTTTAAATTTTAACTTTGCTTTTAGGCTATATATATAAAAAGCTAAATATCAACAAACTAAGGAAGAACAAGTGAGAGCCAGGCCACATTCTGGGACTGGAAACCCATTCTCAGAAAACACTGATTTTTTTTCCCCAGTGGACTAAGACTAGTTTTCCAAGCACCTCCAATCCAACACCTTTTTGCTATCACACACCAGAAGCTCTTTCTCAGTTAAAATGTTCCACAGGAACACACTCACATGAATTCCATGCAAAATAAAATAAATTTTATTAAAAGAAACCCAACCAAATAATCTGATTAAATTGCAAAATAAACCCATCCAGTTCTCAGCTACAAGATGAAATATACAGTGCCCATCACCTCTTCATTCCCTCATCAAGCCTACACTCTCCTTGATGGAGCTGATCTCCCAGAAGAGACCATCCATAGCTCAAAGATAGCAAGTAATGGCATGTGTATGCCAGGTACTGATGCAGGTAGATGAAGAGACTGCAAAAAGATGGAGATAATTCCAGGAACAGTCCCCAATGCTTCACTTCCCACACACCTGTCTCAAAGCAGTGGCACTGCCCCTGAATGCCTTAAAAACCCCCAAAATCACCAGGCCTACTTGCTTAAACTAGACAAGCTGTGGAACACTCCTCAGAGTCTGGACTGACAGAGCAGGACAAATGCTTCAACAAGAAAGAGATCACCTTGCAGCAACCACGTTCCCAAAGCATGGAGGTAATGCAGACATCCACAGGCAGCTCAACACAGACTTACTCTGCTGGCAAAGGATCTTCAAACCTCACTAGTTCCAAGAGATTCTCCTCAGACTTGCAGTTACTTTATGCTTCACACAGTCTCTACGTTTCCCTTCAACACAAAGCTGAATCCTGCTCATTTTTAGAAAATAATTCTCATCTGCAAGATGATCAAACATGACCTAAGGTGACCAAAATTAAAGTTTCCCAAGGCAGAATATCCTCCCTTTGAAATCTGAATTAAAAGTGTTGCAATCACAATACTGCTGGAGTTATCAAAATCCATTTCAAAGCTTGAATGCAAAGGAATAGCAAGAAAAAACAAAGCTCGAGACAGAGAACTCAAAAAGCCCAACACATTTCATAGTCAGTTAAAAAGAACACATGGGAGTGAACTAAGGGGAAAAAGCTCCCCACAGAACATGAGCAGCAGAACGAAGTTAATGCTGACTTATTTGATCTGAAGTTAATCCTGAGGTGAACAAGCAACTCTTAATTCTTTTGGGATCTCTTTCACTACCTCAAAGCTCTGTCCTTTTGTCTTTACACCGAACATTAATTAGAGCAAAGCAGAACTCAAAACTGGAAAGAACAGCAAGTGTACAATGAACAGATGCCACCAAATGACAGCACCAGTGACGGGCAGTAATGATACTGGTTTGAATGACACAAGGAGCACCCAGGTGCCCATTTATAGAGCTACAGACATCAAACCCTCCCTTCAGAGGAAGAGAGGGAAGCAGCACATGACATAATGCTCTATTAACCCTTCCAGAGGCTGTCCACTTTTCCCTACAACCACAGCTGCATGTGGAAAACTGTGGGATCCACACACACTGTTTTTCCCAGGCACGGGAATCCTCTGTACACAAAGCCATTCTTAGAAAGAGCATTTACTGAATGTACTGTACCATGGCCCATTTCAGTCTGGGCATAAGTGCCAATGATCTCCAGGTTCCAGGCAGGCATGAAGAAGCGATCCTGCTGCTCTGGGGTGGCCTGGGTGAGAAGAGTGGGGAGGAACATGCCCAGGTGAAGGTCCAGAGGTTCAGGCCGTCCACGGTGAACAAAGCTGTGAAGAATTGTCATGGGATGGGAGCGTCAAGGGAATGTTATGGGAGGGAAGCAAGCATGAGGATTCGTGGTGGAGATTCAGGAAGAGACAAAAAGAAAAAAAAATGATTCATGTGTCATTCAGAATTCAGCAAGTGTATTTCAGAGAGCCAGAGCACTGTCCTTTTCTCAGGCCCGAGTAATAAGAAATTGCATTCTGAAATAAACACGCTGCAATGCATTTCTTTGTAATCATGCAGAAAGTGCATCTGCAACATTGCCCTATTTTTGATGCACTATGATTGACTAAAAAAAAAGGATGAATGCAAACCAAAAGATGGACCAGACCTTCTGGTTTGAACATCAGAACATCCCTAAGTTCAATGGGCTAAGGCAGTCAGCTGAGAATGTCAGTTTGTTGGAGATGTGATGTGGCTGAAAGCAGCATGCTTTCAACCAAATATAGGAAGTCCATCTTTTTTTCTTTTTTTTTTTTTGCCATGTTTTGAAGGTAGAACTTGGTGGAAGTCCCAGTTCATCTGGCGAATGAGTTAGGTTTTCCATGAACTTTCTTTTTGTTAAAAAAGGCAAATCCTAACTGGCTGCATTATTTACTCTAATTTTTTAAGATTAAATATCAGACACAATTAGTGTACATGGCATTTCAATTCAACTTCTGCTATTTCAAAGAACTTTCTTAAAAGGACAGTGCTCTGCATGTGTAAGTCAAAGTTGTGAACATGAACAACTTGGGAAGAAAGCCAACATTTCTCAATCTGTAAATCACCAGCACAAATTATCTCCAATTAAACATCTTTCATTAAAATTACTTTTTCTCCACGTTCTGTCAAACACCACTGTGAGGTAATTAAGTGGTCTATTAAGTTTTTCAATATAAAGAATTAATTCATCATTAAATCTTAAAATATTGACAGCTTTGAGTATTAAAAGAGTGGGAATAGATTGAGAACCAGCACCTCCATCTGGCTCATTTATATATGAAATAAATTTAATTGGACTTTAACAGGAATATATATATATTTAAATGATATGCATTATAGAAAGAGCACGAGTCTGAGCTTGGCTCAAACTCATCTGACATTAGCAGTTATAAACCAGATAGAAACAGCACAGTATTTTCACTTTTTCACTGCTCCTTCTTGTTTCATTTTCAGCCCTGCGCTATTTGTGCTTTTTCTTTCTTAGTTTTGTTTTTGGTTTTTTTTTTTAGAGAGAGAGACTTCTTCACTAAGAAACAGGTTAAAATCAACACAGGCTACCACACACTTAGTCACCAAGATAAATCTGAGTAACTACCCATCCAGGCCTGAGTTCAATTCAATAATCCAGAGGTCTGTTTCCCTATCACCAGATTTTAAACATCAGGATTAAATTAAGCAAAGCTCAGTGACAATTACTGCAGCAGCTTCACTGATGAAATATCAGATACCCAACATTCATAGCAGGAATGCCAAATGTTTGCATTTTATTATTCAGCATAGAAAGTATACCTACTTCACTATATTAGCTCCATTTGGTGTCAAAATACCAATTTAACCATGAAACAACATAAGAACTATAAGGAAATCAACCATCACCAGGCAAGAAAGCAATGATCTAAACGATCTAATGTGAAATCAGAAGTAAAACCAATCACTGCAGTGTGGATGTGACTGATTTCAAGCAGCTGGTGTGAGAAAGCAAATAAGGCCAGCAGGCACTGATTGGTGTCATCCAGTTATCTCTCAGCTTCTGGTGTTGAGCTGGACAGAGGACAAGGCTTCTTCCACTGAGTCTTCTACAAATACTTCAGCAGCTGTAACTGAACAACCAGGCAGCTGGCATTGCCATCCAGCAGTGTCCAGACTTGTACACCTCAGGCTTTCCCACTTCAAATGCCAGCACAAGCACTGGAGTCCTTGTTTGTAAACTATTCTTGCTGGTATTTAACAGCCATAATTCCAAGTTTTGCACTAAAAGACTGGTTTTTGATCCATTAAATGTTTTTCAATTTGAAGCAGTGAAAGTTGCTTTCAGCAACAGCAGGAATAAGATGGTTTTTTTCTTTGTAAACATAGACCTTTCCAGGAAGCTGTAGAGCTGCAGTGGAGCGGCATCTGGAAGAGAAGTGCCTGGGGCAAAGCATACCTGACTTTCAACCCAAAACTCACAATCTCGACGAGCTCCATTGCTTCTACAGGAATGATTCTGACCTGTTTCTGCAGGCCAGCCATGCACTGAGGGCTCTGGCATACATGTCCCAAAATCAGGCAAAAGTGAAAACCACAGTACTGTTCACTGACACGTTCCAACTGGTTCAAGTGAAATTCAGACTCTCAGGGCTTAGAACAACCTTCTCATTTCAAAACAAAGGTAACAACTACCAATGCAGAGATCATTCTGGAGAGAGCATTCTCAGAGAGCATTCTGGAAAAAGATCAGAAGGAATCCTGGTATTGTCAGGATGTGAAATGAGGCAGCTGTCTGGCTACAGACATCAACCATTAACTGAGGAATTTTACCTTTCCCCCTTTAGACTGACCCAGAGAACATTAACAATTTACCCACTGGAGTTAGAGAAAAGAGGTTACCCATTGATCCCTGAAGGGAACTAACCATGTCCCATTTCTGTTTGGGCGTAGGTGCCAATTATCTTGACTCCACGGACCAGGGGCAGCCACTTCTCCTTCTGAGCAGCAGTCGTTTGGGTCTCTATGGTTTTGTGAAACATGGTGAA
>WAAG01058268.1:83139-157241 GCA_013390105.1 Tichodroma muraria | reverse complement strand
GAAAAGGATTCTTTGGTGACTGAGCTCTTTTCAGAACAGCTCTATATTACCTGCAGCTGTTTCTATCAGTTGAGATCTGGAACTCACCTTCAATTAAAATTACCATTACAGTCTAGTGCTGGAGGGAATGGAGAGAAAAATCAGACATTTTAGGTGTGCTTCATCAAAGCAGAAGTTATTTCATGAAAGAAAACTCTAATCATCTAGTAGCCACAATGGCAGGCAAAGTACATTCCCAATTAAAACATCTTCCCTTCTGCAGCTTGAACAGTTTCTTCATTTTAATCTACTGTACACAATTGTTTATTCCATTGAAACTCTAAGAAAGAGGAGGAAAAAATGAGCCCTCTGCATAAATATCATAGGGGATGTTCTGCACATAGCTTGTCAATTGCAGCAGCATTTGTGACTGGCATTTTGCACCATGCAGAGAGTAAATAATTGATAATTCAACAGCAGGTCCTGTACAGGCTGTGTAAACCAGCCTTAGAGTGAGAGACAAAGCACCACTGAACTGCACATTGCCTGTTTTATATGAACAAGACTAAATGTGCCATGGATTTTTCCAGGACCAAAACTATTGTAATCAAGTAATCTAATGCTGGTTATTAATGTATTAACTGTGCTTTAAGCTGGTGTGGGTGCAGGTACAGGGTCTGAAGTTCCTGGAATCTGTGAAAACTGTGTGGAGGCACAGAGTTCTTTCACCAAAAAATATTCTCTTGCCTACAGCAGCTCATGCTACCAAAGCTGATGCTTTCAGGATGACCAAGGGCTTAAAAATGCTGCAAGGACAGCAAGACAGAATTTTTCAACACTCTTGTGGTTTCCTATGTGGGTCATTCTTTTAGCCCAGAACCTATACAGCAACAGCAGCAGCCTTTTCTTCCTCACTGCCTGCAGCACAATTATTGTGCACCTACTCCCTGGGCCCAAAAAGGACAAACCTACAGGGAGAAAATGAGTGCTGACTTTGAAACACAGAGTTTCAGGGCAGCTTGGGAAGAGCTTGAATGGATCTTTGCGTATTTTCAGCAGTCATTGAAAGAACTTGAGAAAAATGTGCAGCCCATGCTTTGCTGTCAGAAAAATCAGGTCAGACACTGCTTCTTTGAAGGTAATGCTCCAGGAAAAAATCCCAGAAATCTTCTGAAAGGACACACCAGCAACTTACACTGCCTATGAGGAAGTTTAATCACAAGTGCCAGATATCTCATGATTAACTATCACCTTCTCTGACGGAGGAAGACAACAGACATTTTTCAAGTGGAGGCTTTAACACCCCTGTGTCAGAAAGTCATGATGTTTCAGTAGCCAATCATGCAGCATTTTAACAGCTTCTTGCATTAACTAAGTTGAAAACTAAATTACATCAGAAACTGTTTATCTCTGCATAGTCTACACTGAAGATTTAGTATTTCCTTAATGTGCCTTTTAACAACTTGAATGACAATGAGAGAGAATCCTGTTTTCCTCAAGACACAAGGCAAACAGAAGAGGTACCAGCTGTGAAGGGAGGAACAACAGGTTTTCTTCCCTTCTTTTTCTTTCTCTGAACTCTTACTGCTTCCCATCCCAATTTCAACACTCCCAGCACCTGGACTGGCTGTTCTCCAAAGGCTGCAGTGCATAACTGTTCAAATACTCTGTTCCATCAAGACTGATGGTGGCAGTGACCATCTGATCAANCAGGAACAGCTGCAAAGCCATTCTCAGGCTGCAGAACTGGGTGACAGAATAGGAGCATTTACTTTACATTAGTCTGTGTGCAAACTTTTCTGCTTTGTGCAGTTCTTGAAGTAACTCTCTCAAGGACGAGCACGAAGGGTCATCCCAGTGGAGAAGGAGCAGGAGCTGTGTTTGAGCTGTGCTAACTGAGAGCTAACAACTGCTATGGCAAAAAACTCCTGTTCCAGCTGTATCAAAGGAGGATCAAGCCAGACTCATACACTCTGCATTAATTTAGCAGTGGCAAGTAGAGCCCATAGTAAAGTTTTTCTACTTTAATTTGCTCAAAGCTACTCCAGGTCCTAATTTAGAGATGTGAGAACAAATTCTAACAGGGAAAGTGCACACTCATGCAATGCTCATAAACACAGGAATCGTCTGGTGATCAGCAGCTCTCAGATCTTCTCTTCTTCTGTGACCAAGTTTGTCTCAACTGTTTTTCGCTTCTTCATTTAATCCCATTTTTCTCAATGAAGGTTAATTAAAGTTGAAGGTGAATTAAAACTGAGCAGCTCGTTCTCTTCCAAGAGCCTTGGAGCATTACACCAGAAACATTTCCCATTTTTCATGCTGACTTACATTTTGCTGCAGTTAGACAGTAAAAGAAATCTGAAATATTGGCACTTTTAGGCTGACGGCCTTCAAAGCTGTAGTCACACAGTTGCAACTGCAGTGTGGACATAGAAGAATTACTAAATGAAAAGCAATTAAGTATATTTAATAGATCCTCTTATGATTTGGAGTCCAACAAAGCCCTTTGGAAATAGGAAGGAGGAGTATTCACTTGGACATGTCACAACAGCAGCAGCAGCAGCAACTGTTTAAGTATATCTTCAGGGCAGTGAAGGAAGCAGCATTTCTCCTCACCTACTCATAAATCAAGCTATAAAGTTGGTGAGTCATGTGCAATGCTACCTAGAGATGTTCTGGCACTTTACGAAAGCTACAGGAAAAAGTTCTTCAAAATTGCATATGTAAATCTGTCCCTGCCTTTTGGGGAAAACTGACAAAATTTCTTAAGCTTCCATAAGTAGAAATGTCAATCACAATAAATACAACTTGACGTCTGAATCAAGGACATCAGTCTATTTCATAAACTTCATTTGAAGCAGGTTGCAACACCATATCCATTCAGTTTTCAGTTTGGAAAAATGAATAAGCCCAAACACATTTTCTCCAGGTCAGCTTTTACACTAATGAAGTCACTTCCAGTTAGCACCAATTAGCATGTTTGGATATGGGACAGGAATAAACAAAATTTTGTCAGTTGGGTGCAGTTCACCAAATTTAAAAAATACTTATCACTCAACAGGTGGGAAAGTGGGGACAGATGTTGAAATGGAAATGAAATCAAAGGATGAAAAAACAATCCTTTCATTTCATCCATTTTTTAAGCAGCAGCAAGCCCACGTCCTCCCTTGCCAACACCACACATTACAGTAGACATTTCAGAATATTAACAGTGTACAGTTCTTAGACCAAACACACTTCACCTGCAGGCAAGAAGTTTATGCACTGCTCTTCATTCTGGCATGTTATTATAGAACAAATATGGTATAAAAACTAAATTAAAAATGGCAAATACGGTCAATCTACAGTAATTGCAACTATATTTTGAAATCCTGAATGGCTGCAATCAGATTTTACCTTGGGGGGGAAAAAACACCTTTTTCATTGTTCCAGTTGGTTTTGGACTGTGAATTCTCACTAGTCACTCCTGACCATTCATGTCACGTTAGATATGGAGGTACTATTTGGTATCTGTATGAATTGAAATATTACACTTTCATCCACTTAAGAATTGCTGACTCCAAAGCAAGTTTATGGAAAGTCAAAACTAGAATCTCTCATTTGATTACTTTAGAAAAGTCTGTTTTCATATTCATAAGTCTGTTTTCATTAATTCTACAAAAAGACAGAAAATTTGTTAAAATTTTCCATCTGATAGACTGGATAGACTTTGCTGGATTTTCTCCGTAGAAATAATTAAAAACTTCCCCATCACTTTCAATAAACTTTGTGCAGGAAAAAAAATTAATGATTAACTTTGACTGTGCAGCATCTGAATAATCCACTACTGTCACTGACCTTGTTCCCTGTTATCACTGTCCACAAATGAAAGTTTTCAAATTATTTATGTTAATTCCATGAGAACTTTCATGACACAGGTCAGTGCAGACCAGTTTCTCTGAAAGTAAAACCACAGTGGACAAGATGATTTCAATTTCCTAGAGCTAGTGGTCATGCCCTGGGGCCCATGATGACTTTTCTACAAAACCAGTCAAAGGGGGGCTTGTGGTTCATTATTTAATATACCAGAGGATATATCCATGGGATTATGACAGATTTCTAGGTCTGTGTAACCCCTCCGTTATCAGCTTCTGTTTGTTTAAATCAGAAAGAGTTTAACAGAATTAAGGTGAGAAATTCATCAAAATTAGGAACTGAGTTCTAATTCCTTCTGGAAGGAATGAAAACTCAGAAATAAAGACAGTCTTATTTTCATTAACTTGATCCGAAGGTATCAAGTGCTATCAGATAAACCAAAGGTCAGATAAAACAAAAAGCCTCTGGGTCAAAGAGAGCCTCTGTAGCACCGGGAGCTTAGAGGAGGGACACAGAACAGACAGTGATAAACGAGAACTTATAAGTCATCTTGGAATATTTACAAGTATCCCTGCAATGTGACTTCATTGGGTCTAAGTGCAAAGTGAAGAAATCAGCTTTTAGAGATTTCATTAGAAGCTGCAAACTCATCAGATCTATTCAGATTCAAAGTAATTTAGTATAATTTTTTTATTCCTTTTGGGGAAAAAAAAATCTGACTTCAAGTTCTGTTTTTTAGTTTCCACACCATATATAAAGAAGGGGTATAATTGTTAATGTTGCATTTCTGTTAAAAAAACCCTAAGAAAACACAACACTCAGGAATTCAGGGTTTCATCTGAAATTCACTGAAGCAACACTTGAGTGGGCTTTTATACAGGTCTTGAGTTTCCTTTAGACAACAAACATAGGAAAAAAGCACAACCCCAGCATCCTTGGTGATGACTGAAGTACAAGAAGCAAACTCTGGATCTTTTTAGGTACCTTTTAAACCAGTAGATCTCCTCAGGATCTGCAATTCCATATTCCCTTAGCTTCATCACCATCAAGGAGCTCTTCCTGATGGCTTGCTCATAGCGTTGGCTACGGGACAGGAAGTTCAAATCCTCATGCTGGAAGTCAGGGTCATTAAGAACTAAGGCCTCTGGGGACAGAACAGGAGAGGAAAACAAGCTCAGTTTCCACAAACCTCAGCAGGGGGTGAGCAACGACCCAGCTTTTTACCTGCTCTACCTCAAGGCAGAGGTATCAGAAAATTGAAAAATAAAATTAGAAGTTGACAAAATGAGAAAGAAATCAAAGCCCTTTGAGAGCTCAACCGCTGGCACTCTCACTCCACACATAAACCTCATTTTCAGTTCAAAGCACTCTGGACTTGGCAGGAGGGCAATTCACTGATGTAAGAACCGCAGGCCCCTCAGCAACAGCCACACAGGCTCAGTCAGCCTAGTGAACTCTGACCCCCACGCAACTCCAGCAGAAGGGCACAGTTATTATTCCCACTGTTCCAACTGGAAAACAAGGTGCCCAGAGACCACAGACTTTCTGTGTGTCCCCCTTGGCACTGAAGTTACACAACACCAGCCTCTGACAGTCCCAGCCCACGGAAGAGACTGGAAGTAGCTCATTAATCTCATAACCACGACATGCCAGGTGACAAACAGATGACATTTGTACTGTTGGGCAAGAGCATGCTAGGAAGGAAAAAGGAGGGGACAGAGCCCATGAGAAATGCCCATGGGAAGCTGCCTCTGACCCTCTGTAGAGGAAGGGGGAACAGAGAAATAAAAGGACACTTCTCTAGCAGGGTCACCCTAAATCCTTTCTGGGGAGAAGAGGAGGACCAGGGACGTAACGCAGCTCCTGTTCCTGTCTAACCCCTTCCTTTACGCTGACCCTCCACCTGCAAACCCTCTCCTCACAGCTTTCTCCTCTCCTTGGGGTCTTCCCTCTCCACAAAAGCTCCTCCTCTCCCTCCTGTATCTCGCTCTCCCTCTCCCCGGAGGTGCCCCCTGGAACTCCCCCGCCACGCAGCCTCTCCCCTTCCCATCCCCGCATATCCTTGTCCTCCTCCGAGCCCTGACCGGGGCTGTCTCTCCCCGTCCCCACGGCCCGGGCCCTCCCTCACCGATCTCCTTGCGGCGGCGGGTGCGCTCCGGGCCGCCGTCCAGGATGTGGGTAAGCAGCTCGGGCTGGAAGGTGGCGGCGGCGCGCTCCCTCCGCAGGTCCGCGTTCACCGACATCGCGGCGGCAGCGGCTCTGCCCAATCTCAATCTCAATCCCAATCCCGATCCCGATCCCGATTCCTTCCCGGCCCCGCTGCGCCGGCCCCGCCCCCCGGTGACGCCACTCGCGCGACGCCACGTGGTTCCTGACCACGTGGGTCCCGCCCCCGTGCCCGCCCTTTCCCGCGGGAGGCGGTGGCGGAGCGGTGAGGGGGCGTTCGGTCGTGCTGGGAGCGGTGCGCTAAATCGCGCCGTGATGTGCGTGCAGCAGCGCCGGGAGAGCGCCCGGCACATGCGGCATCGGCATGGAGTAGTTAATTAAATAAACAGCTCATTAAATGCCGTTAAATACGGTGTTGGATAGTGCTCTGGATCTGGATCGGCGTATAAAGGGCTGCGCTTGGGGCTGGGCCTGCCATAAATCTCCCTGCAAGGTCCTGCAGTGGAGGTGGCGCATGCATTAAGTAGCACATTGGGTGGGCGCAGGGTGTGTGGCGATTGCGGTATGGCGTTTACAACCTAAATGACTCTAAACGTTGAAGCGTGCATTAAATGCACAGTGAGTATCTTGCATCCCTGGCTGATCCACCTTGCTGCACAGTGTGATTCAGGAGCAAAACCCGAGCGGTACAGGACAGACTTTGCCCTTCTGGTGGTGCAGAATTGACCCTGCTTTTTATATGTTAGGTTCGGCGGGGATGCACAGAGCTGCAGAGGGTGTGTGGGGGGGGTTTCTACCTCCGGGCCCACGTTGGCGCCCTGCCAGAGGGGTTTTCAGCGTGCTCTGGGTATCCACAGCCTGGCATGGGACTCTAGGGCAGCAGGCAGAGAGAGGGAGGCATGTGCAGGGATGGGGTAAGCCAGGATCGCCTTGGTTTCGGCAGCCTCCCACGGAGTCCTCCGTGGGGTATTTTGCAAAGTTGCAACCCCGTGAGCAATGCGGGGGGTGGGCAAGATACACCAAGCATTAAAGCCGCAGTCTGTGTGTCAGCTCAGTGTCCCCTCTGCTAAGTAATCAGTATTGGGGGTCCTTGAATGCCCATCGATGATCCCACTTGTCTGAGTGGCAGGAGTCCCTTCCTGGGCTGTTGTGCTGCTCTTTGGGTCTCCCACAGAGAGGCAAAAAAAAAGAAAAAATCAGTAAATGAAGCATGGAAACATTCCAAACACAGGCAGCCTGCAAGGGAGATCAGAGGGAAAATGATGCAAAAAAAAACCAACTTCAGGGCACAGCCAGGAGCCTGGCTATGACATTGACTGGGCAGGATTATAACTTTGCTGAAGCTGCTTTGCATTCCTGTCTTTCTGTTTGCTCTGTGCTGTGGCTGACTTGCCTGTGCCAGCCTTGCTCCACAGCAAGAGATCCAGGAGGTCCCACCTAAACCTTGTCTTGGAATTAATCCTTCTCACTCATCCTTGTCTGCTAAACCCTACCAGACTTCTGACGAAACCAGGCTGGCTTGGATCCAATTTATTGTTCTCCAGCTGCAGGATCAGACACTGCCAGAACTTTTTATGCTGCAGTAGGAGAACAGGCTTGGGATCACTCCTTAAACCTTACTGCAGTAATCTTGTCACCCCAGCAGCTGAAGCTATCCCTGCATCTCAGTCCCTCACACTCTCGGAACTGCTCAGTCACCATTCTCTCCCCACTTTCTTTTCTCAACTCATCCATAACCTGGGGGAGACTCCTTGACTTTTCTCAACTCATCCATAACCTGGGGGAGACTCAGAGGACCTGGTGGACTGCCTGTAGTTCATGCTGGGTTGTGTGGGACTAGGCAGCTCCTCTTCGTGCCAGGATGCTCTGAGCTTGACACTGAGCTGCAAATAGGACTCAGCAGGGAAGCTGTGAAGCTCTTGCAGCCCCCTGGATGGTGGAACCTGGGCAAGGAAGGAGTTAAAGGGCAGTATCACTTACAATTTGGATCAGGTACTGGAGAAGCACAGAGTCAGACCTTTTGCTTTACTGCAGGCCAGCCATTGTGTGAGATGCTGCCAAATGCTGGTGTCTATTACTTCCCATGGGAGATCAACAGCTCAGTCCCGGAAGGGAAGACACTGAGGACATTTGGCAGGTAAGAAGGGTACCCTGCTCTCCTTGCAGGCCAGGCCTTTCCTTCACTGGCTGAGCACCCCCTCTTTGGTTTGTAATTGGATTTCTGCGCAGCTGAGCTTCCCAAATTGATCATTCCCAGGTTATGCCGCTATGACCTGGCCCGATCTGAAGCCATTCTCACCATGCAGCACAACTCGGCTCAGTACCAAGTCTGTGTCGACACCAAGTTCGTGGAGCCATTCCAAGCCCAAGTGGGATCCTTCTACATGGTCCTGGGAGAAGCTGAACACAGGGAAGGTAAACGCTCCAGGAGCTGGTGCCCTTTGCTGCTCTTCATAGTACATCAGCTCTTCCGGGGCTCCCTGGGTCACTGAGGGCAGCCTGGGCCAAGGTTCCTCTCGTGCAGCTCCTCCAGTCACATGAGTGTGTGATTCAAGGTAGGAGCAGCCTGTCTGTCCCCGCTGACCATGAGAAGAGCTACCCTTATCTTGGTAAAAATCTGGTCCTCTGGCACAGACTTTTTTAGAAACAAGAAGCATTTCAGCAGCATTGCTAGGCTTGTGAAACCTGTGCTAAAAAAGCCTTCTGGCATTGCTGCCAGCCACCACACCTATCATCTTCACCCCAAACGTGGCAGATTGCAGCAATACCTCGTTGCAAGTGGCTGGGTTGGTCTTTGCCGTCCTTGAAAGGCTCTAGTTATTATCCCTGCCCTCAGACATGTGAGGAATGCAGGGAGGCTCTGTCATGTAGGGCACCCTGTTGTCCTTTCCGGGGGTGCTCTGTGTTCCAGCTGCTTGGTGCTTTGGGTGGGGAGTTGATCTAAGCTGGACCATGGGATGGTGAAGCAAATTCTTTGTTTTCTTGGCCACAACTGATAAGAAAACATTCGCATTCATGCCATCGAAGTCCTCAGTGGCACGTGGAAAACCACACTGCATGTGGCCTCTAAAGAGTGACCTGCTAAGCTGCTGCTGCAAAATTCCTTTGGAAAATTGTTATTTTGGTCATCCCAGTTTAGGATTGAGTCGGCTCCATTTTGCAGGGGTGGAAGGGGAGCAGACTGTGATGGTGGCTATGTCACCAAGGCTAAGTCACCAAGGTTTGGCCCCTTCTGTGCAGCTCCATGTTGCCACTTGAATGCCACCAATGAACTGTTGGTTGTAGCCAGCTTTGAGCCTCTTCTAAGCCCTCTTGTCTACACAGGGGCATTCAGAAATGAGCTCAGACCCATCACTGCTGCTTTTCGGACAGGGAAAACCAAAGTGCATCCAGCCACAAAGTAGACAGATGCTGCATGGCAGGCACTGGCACTGTTCCCTAGTGCAAGGGGAGTGCAGTGTCAGTCACCAGCATTTTGTAGCCATCAGGGCAGAGGGAAAGCACATCACTGGATTAAGCTGCTCCTGCTGCTCACATCAGTGGCAGCATGCAGCCAGTCTGGTCTCCTGAAGTTCTCAGGCTGTGGTTATTTGCCCATGCTGGGTTGATATGTTGCCTGAGGGAACTCTGTCTCCAAGCTGCTCTGTCTGTTTTCCTTTCTCCAGAAGCTTCCAGTCCTGTGGTAAAAGCACGAATATTGACCTGCGTGGAAGGGATGAATGTGCCCCTGCTGGAACAATCCATACAGGAACAGAGGAAATACTTCAATGAGAGGCAGGAGCAGAGGGAAAACAGCACATCCTGAGAGCAGCTCTGAGATCAGCCACACGCTGGTTCTTGCACTACCATTTGCAACAAATATGTTAAAAGTAAATTAGGAGGTGTGTTTGCTGTGGCATACAGGAAAGTCACTGAGCAGGGAAATGCTTGAAGACTGTGAGTCAATGTGTGTGACTGTGGGCTGTCCATTCCTGCTCCTGGTGGCATGACTGAAAATAGCTCTGGGAAGCAGGTTTGTTGTTTGCTTGAAAGGGTGGTTAAGGAAAGGGAGCACTTGGGTTATACTGGTTCTTTTGTAATGCACGACATGAAGAAGTCAGAAGAAGTCTCTGAATCTGGAGTTAAGCAGCTCACCTTTGGCACATGGGGGAAAAGGGCATTAGCACAAAGTTCATTAGCCCTGCCTGGCTGCAGGCCCATGAGTGCCTGTGTTGGGGTACCCTGACTCAGCTGCCACACAGGAACATTCCTGGCAAAACACTCACGTATCTGGGCTGACTAAGGAAACAAGATGAACAAAGAGCCCCTATTTTCAGTAGCACCTGCCTCTTCAGGTAAGAAGAACTGGTATCTAAGGGGAGGATTAATTCTAACTCTAAAATAAATATTTGCAGTACCCTGAGTACTTGACTTTCTTCCTTGACACAACTAAGTTTAAGAGACTTTAAATCACTATTTTTGAAGTATCTAGATTTTGATTGAAATTCTTGTAAATAAAGATGAAAAAAGAGGGCAGTCTGTCTTTTACTGATTAAATCCCTCTTTCTTGCCAAGTCAAATGTGTTAGACCCTGCACAAACCCTACAGATGATGTAAGAAAATTCAGTTTTCCTCCTCCTAAATACTGGGTGTGTATGGAAGTGGCTGGCTTTAAAAAAGTTGTGAGAAAAGGAGATGGAGTTACATCAGAGCCACTCTGGTTGAAGAACATTGTGCCAGGCCCGCACAGCTGTATTAAACCATTGACAAAAGGACAGAACATTGCTAATATCAGATGAGAATCAAATGTTTGTGCAAGGGAGAGAAGACTCTCCTGTACTGTAGAAATCCCCAAATCTGGATGAGCCATGCCTATGGTTTGCAGAGGAATGCAGCCATCTCCAGCCTTTTCTGCTTGCACTCACAGATTTTGAGCTGCTGGCTCAGCAATGGGTTAAATCAGCCCTTTTTTAGGTCACTTAAAAGTTGTGTCTTCCCTGTGGATCCACGCAGCTGCAATGTCCATGCTGACCCAGAGACATGGAGCCCCCAAGTCCTCCAGATGAAGTTCCCTTTGCCTCTGCCTTTCCTGGTGCCACAATACATAAGATTATTTTAATCTTATCTTCTGTCAGCTATCAAGTCAATGATTAATTCCCCGTCAAGGACATCTCCTGAAAGGCTGACTGAGCAGCACAGCCCGTATTGGGGAGGTTCAAGGGACAATTGTGCAAGACAAAATAAAAGGGGAAAAAAAAAAATGACAGACATTTCTGCTGGGTGTTTGCCCTCAGCATGTCCCAGGGAGCCGTAATTACAAACCCAAATACTCCACTGATGCCCAGCACTGTGCAGATGGAGTGGGAGAGCTTCCCCTGGCCCTGTGCAGTTCGTGCTGCCCTTCCCCAGGCCCCAAAGCACCTCTTTACATCAATTTTCCTCAATTTTTGGCTGTAGCCAGGAAACTGCACAACCTGGCCAACAGAACAACCAAGCCTGGGTGGCTCCTGTGTGCCTCTGTCCACCTGAAGCTCCCCGGACACCCCAGCCCCCACCAGGCCGCCCTGTCCACTCACTGCTGCCCCAGGCAGGTTCCTGAGGGGTCCCTCAAGGCTGAGGGAGCAGCAAGGTGAGACCCAAACCCTGGAAGCACCTCAGGGAACACCTGGGGGGCTCAAACGCTTTCCCCTCATTCACCCTTTTGTTTCCCGCTTTTTTTCTCCTCCCCTCAGAGCACGGTGCCAGCCGCCCCCACTGCCGTTGCCAGGCCAAGACAGCCCCATGGAGGCCATCCAGGCGTCATTCCAGAAGGTGGAGAAGATTGGGGAGGGCACCTATGGCGTGGTGTACAAGGCTCGCAACAAGCGCACGGGGCAGCTGGTGGCCCTCAAGAAGATCCGCCTGGATGCGTGAGTGGGGCAAAGCCCTGGGCCTGCCATGGTGCCAGACCTGTGCCCGATATATGCGAGAGGCACAAAAAAGCCTAACGAGGGGAAAGAAGGTGTCTCTAGGATTAAAATAATCTCACGTATTGTGGCAGCAGGAAAGGCAGAGCCAAAGGGAATGTTAATCTGGAGGGCTTGGGGCCTCCATGTCTCACGGGCAGCAGCGTGCGTCCACAGGGAAGACCCCAACGTTCAGGTGACATAAAAAAGTGCTGATTTAACCCATTGCTGAGCCAGCAGCTCAAAGTCTGTGAGTGCAGGTGTTTAGGGCCTGACCTGGCACCACTTGGCCCTGGGTCCATGGCACAGGGCAGGAGGAAGCAGCTGCCATGTTGTGAGGTAGTGTCTCCCTCAGAGCTGTGCTGTGGAGGTCGGGCAGGGTCAGCCTTGGGCCTCCAGGGTGGGAGTGAGCAGGTAAAATTTTAGTGCTGTTCCCCTGGGTCGACCCTGAGCTGTGTGCACAGTGAAAGGTGTCTGCGTGGAGTAGGAGCCAATATGCTAGGGCTGCACCCCATGGTAGCCCCTCAGGGTGGGGGAGGCAGCTGCCTGAGGGGCAAAGAGGTTTCATTTTCCCCCACCTCCAAAAAGAAAGACCAAGCTATTTAACACATTATTGCTTCTCTAAATGCACCCTTAGGTGCTTTCAAACAAGCTCTGCCCCAAGACTTGCACAGCTAGCTCATTCTCTCCCTCTCCTTGCCCACAACTCCATTTCTCCCTGCCTCACCCCAGCCCACCCCAGCTTGACCCCAAATTCAAATGCTCCCTTGGGATACAGTGGAAGAAGGAAGGGATACAGAGCCCCATTGGGCTGTGGGATCCGCCTGGGTTATGGGTTATGAGGTGCAGTACAGCCCGTCTCTGCCACAGGGAGTCAGAGGGTGTCCCCAGCACTGCGATCCGAGAAATCTCACTGCTGAAGGAGCTGAAGCACCCTAACATAGTCAGGTAAGACCTGGATGCACCCTTCCCACCAGCTCACCCATGAGTTCCTGCTCCAGGAGCAGACAGCAAGGGGGGTTTCCTTTCCTTCCCCAACTGCATGGGCAGGACCAAAATACACAGAAAAACGCAGGAATCCCTTGCACTTCCATGGCTTTCAGCAATACCTCATGGGTCTTCCACTTCAGCAACACACTGCTGCTGCCCCATACTAGATTCTGCTCTTAAACTGCTCCTCTCTTCTCCAAAGGACCAACAGAACAGAGGCGTGTGTGGGAGGAGGAATATTTGGGTATTTGCAAAGGTTTGGAGCAGATATTGAAGGGAGAGCCTGTACTTCTTTTACAGGCTCCTGGATGTCATACACAGCCAGAAGAAGCTCTATATGGTGTTTGAGTATCTGAATCAGGACCTGAAGAAGTACATGGACTCATGCCAAGCTGGAGAGCTTTCTTTAAGCTTGGTCAAGGTACAGTGTGGAAGAAATGCCAACAGGAAGGGCAGACAGCATGCCCCCGCTACCTTCTGCTAGGCAGAGCCATCTCACAGCTGCTCAGACTGGGCCTGGAAATGATTCCTCCGCCTCCCAGATCTCAAACATTTCAGCTGGGAAACCCTCATGGCACTATTGCTCAGAAATTTCCCAGCTATTTCCAGGCTCTCCAGCCCATTTTGATGCAGAGCAGATCTGTTGCTAATTACCTTTGTAGACAGTAACAGGTGGGTGGAAGGGACTGTCAATGCCTGCATTAGAGTCTCTCTGTCCCCACTGTGGCAGGTGTGGCAGCAGTTCGTGTGTATCTGAGTAGTGGCCCATAAGCCTGATGTTGCACTGTAACAAGGGCTTTCTTCCCATTCAGATCTGTAAGAGATCCAAAGTTCGTTCACACAATCCAGAGTTCAAAGTGTTTTCATCATGGCCTCATCTGAAATCTCTTCTCTCCTTAGAACTACCTTTTCCAGCTGCTGCAGGGTGTGAGCTTCTGCCACTCCCACAGGGTCATCCACAGGGACTTGAAGCCGCAGAACTTGCTCATTAACGAAGCAGGAGCAATCAAGCTGGCTGATTTTGGACTGGCAAGAGCTTTCGGGGTCCCCCTACGCACATACACTCATGAGGTAGTGTTGAGGCTCCCTGAGTGGGGTTCACAATCCAGAGTGGGTGAACAGCAGCAGCAGAGGTTGCTCATCCATAACAGGAGCATAGCCATGCCAGGAATATGCTCTTAACCTCACCTGCAGCTAAGGGACTTCCATGTCCCCATTAGGTGTGCTGACTGTCTCTACAGGAGCCAGGCTGCCGGCTGGTCTCCCACCTTCTCTCCACAGGGTACATTTAATTGTTCCAGAGTGTGTTGTTGAAGAATGTTCTGTTAATCCCAACCTTGCAGGCACTAAAGTGTCTGTAAATTCAGCAAGGCCTTAGCACGCTCTGATTTGTACAGTCACTGCATTGCATCTGAGAAGGGAGGGTCCCACGCCTCTGGTTTCGTCCGGGGAAGCCAGATACAGTCTGTTTGTTGGTTCCTTTCCAGGTGGTGACTCTGTGGTACCGAGCCCCTGAGATACTGCTGGGATGCAGGTACTACTCGACCCCTGTGGATATCTGGAGCATCGGCTGCATCTTTGCAGAAATGGTAGGATGGGTTTGAATAATCTCTTTCATGAGCCAGAGGAGGCAGCTGTGGTGGGAAGGAGGGATGAGATACAGAACATCTGGGATACTGTGTTCCCACCCTGTCCTGGGGTGTGCTTTAGGGAAAACCTACCCTAAGGTTTAGTTGGTCCTTAGAAGGAAATCTACCACCCTGGGGGACTGGCAGAAGGCTGCAGTTCCAAGTACATTGGAACATGATGCCTCTCCTTGCAAAAGGGGTAATTTCAGCCTTATTGCTGCAGAACTTTGACCCTAGGAGCAGAGGACTCTCTTCCAGATGTCCCCATGGTGGGCTGCAGAGAACAAGCACTCTCGTGGCATGGCAGAATGGATCTCCTAGGGGTCCATACTCACATTGGAAGAGCTCTGGTTAGCCCTGCAGTATAATAGCGCTTTTCCTCATTCCCAAAGTCCCCAAGCTGCAGAGCAGGCAGGAGGAAGCTAGCCAAGAGTGGGAACAAGCAGTCAGACACCTGTGATGTTCCCAACCACCGCCTGGCAGAATCACTGCGTTGTAACTGCCCTCGTCTGTGCAGTTGTTTGCACGTGCTGGGACAGAGCAGGAAACAGGGCACACGACTGATGGAAAGGTGGGAACTGGCTTTTTCTTTTCTTCTCCCAGATGACCAGGAAGGCTCTGTTTCCAGGGGACTCTGAGATCGATCAGCTCTTCCAGATCTTTCGCACCCTGGGCACTCCCACCGAGGTGACCTGGCCTGGTGTGACCCAGCTCCCTGACTACAAGGGCAGCTTTCCCCGGTGGCCAAGGAAGGACATGAAGGACATTGTTCCAAACTTAGATCGAGATGGGAGAGACTTACTGACGGTGAGTGAGGGCTCAGAACAGGGCCTGGGGATAGTTGTTGGTGATTCCTGAAGCCCAGGGAAGGAAAAAGGCAGGACCAACATCTGCAAGTGGGCCCAGCTACAGGCAGGTGCAATCAATCACCCAGTTTCTAAAATCCTAAAACTGCTGGGTTTTTCTTTTGGCAGCAATTGCTCCTGTATGATCCCAGCAAGCGCATCTCAGCCAAAGCAGCTCTAAACCATCAGTACTTCCTCTGCAGAAACTCTGGGAGCCCTGAACAGCAACCTGTGCTGCGGAGAGACTGCAGATGAGAGGACACGGTTCTCCCCAAGCTCTTGCACCTCCAGGTAGCACTGCAGATCTGGTCTGGGGCACTTAGGGGCCTGGCTGGAAGCCAGGGTCTTGCTTCTCCTGAGGAGCCCGGAAGGGGACATTCTTGGCATTTAGAGATTTTCAGTCTGTTGCTGGGGGAGAGTTTGGGTTACAGCCAGGAGAGCTGTTTTGAAGAGGTCATGTGCAAAAGGTGGGGGTAATTTATCAGCATAAACCACTGAAATGTAGAGAAGAGAGCATCTCCCTGAGGTTTGTCCTTCCACTAGTGAGCTAAGGTAACACACAGTGATTTCTGTCTCCAGCACTGGAGCATCCCCAGGTCGGCTGGTGGCAGTTGCTGGCACCAGGGAAGGGGGACACTTCTCTGTCAGCCCTTTGCTGCTGTCATCAGTCAAGCTTCTCAGCACTAGACAAGCTTTTCATCTGAGCTGTTGAACAGAGCTGACATCCTGCTCTTTCACAAGCTGGAGAGCACTGTCAGGTGTCTTAGTTTGTGCCTTAGCTGGGACCAAGAAGCCAAAAGATCCAGTTAGCATAAATCAGATCCAGTTAGGATAAAGCACTTGCTGCATATGACTGGAAACAGGGAGCAGCTAAACCACTGGCTTTCCATCATCATTCCAGATGTAATGCTGTTTCCTTTGCTTTATTGTCTTGGAAATGTTTTTGCTGTTCAAATGTTTGGAGGATTGTCTCTGACTCTTGGTGTAATGTTGACATCTTAATTTCTTTTTCTTCAGTTTAAAATAAATGTCATTTGTTCAGAAACCTTGGTGTTCACGTTTTGGCAAAGCCCATCAGGCTGGTAATGCAGGACAGCCTGGCTGGTCCTTTTTTCCACAGAGCCTTTCTCCCTTCCTCAACTCCTGCACTCTTTCTTTTATCCTTTCCAGCCCAAATCCTTGGCAGGTGCAGAGATGTGCTCTCAGTTCTGTCGTGGAACTGGTACCAAAAGCGTTAATCCAATTTTTGCTGTGTCTGTGTACTTTTAGCAAAGAAACAGGGTATGCAGGAGCTGCTTTCTCATCAAGGACAGAAGGAAGATAAGGGGAAGACATCTGCCTTAGGAATGCAGCTATAGCCAAAACAAGATTATAGGAAAAACTGAACCTGGGAACATGGGGAAGTCTTTATGGTAATGAACAATTATAATGCACAGTGACCGTATATAAGCAATGCACTTGTAGCGAATCGTGCGCACATCAGGCGGAGCTTATTCCCTGTGCCTGTGATAACTTCTTAACACTATATTGGTGTTAAGTGGTTTTATTTCACCTGCTTTTTGGTGAATTTTGGTGACAGTTATTGGCCACTCAGATGGGAACTCACCTCTGAGCCTCGACGGATCTGCAGTCGACATATCTCCAGCCGGCACCAAGGGGTTCTTGGGGAGAACCTCGGCCTCAGACCGTCAGGGGCTCGAGGAAAGATCCCTGGGGTGAGTAAAGACATTTAAATTGAGACATCATTAAAGACATCATTTAAATTGTTTTTCTTAGGGTTATTGATGAGGGGTACAAATCCCCTCACAGAGTTACTGGTGAGGGTTTAAGTCACCCGACAGGGTTCAAGTCCCTGGGACAGCTCACCGTCCGAGGCTTCGAGTACCCCAGGACTACTGGGGGTTCCAGTCCTTCAGGACTAGGGGTTTTGAGTTCCCTCCGAGGAGTTCCCCTGGAACAGGAAACTTAGAGCAGTGTTGTAGCTGGCCGAGGAGAAAAAAACCAGGCTTATAACACCAGAGCCAAAGCATTGTTGTATCCGTTTTTGTGGTGGAGTTTGCTTAGATACTCTGAGTTCTTTTTGACCTCTGGCAGTGTGCAGGTGTTGATTTCAGTTTGCCGGCCTGTAAAATCAACACTGGAACGCCTGTGATAAAAAGCTCGTTTGCTGGAAGTGTTGAAACTTCACTGTTGGGGTTTCGAAGCAATCGGGGTGTGTGTGCTATCGATTATTGCTTTGTTTTCTGTGTGAGCGGCTGAAATCGCATTTGTGGACGCGAAGCGCCCTCTCGTGCCATTCCGTGCCAGAGTCCCGGCGCGAGTGGGAGCGGGCGGGGAAGGCAGGGGCACCCCCATTTGCAGCTCAGCCGTTCCCCCGCCGTCATCTTGGCTCGGGGAGGAGGAGGAGAAGAGAAGAAACCCAACGGACTCGCAGCTCAGCAGCCCGGCACCAGCCCGGCGGGTTCTCATCTGCTGCAGCGCCAGCCCGCTGCAGCATCACCCGCCCGCTGCAGCCCAGAAACAGCCGCGGGGACCCCCCGCGCCAAGGTAATCGTTGTATTCGCTTTCCAGCCCTTGTTATACTTGTATTATTGAGTATGGGGGCGGTCTGTTCTAAAACTAGAGTGGGAAATGGTATCCCGAATTCTCCGTTGAAATGTATATTGAACCACTGGGAAAAGATAGGGGGAGACTCGCTGTTTAAATCCAAACTAATCCTATATTGTAACCACTGGTGGCCACTGTATAAACTGGACAATCAGGCGAAGTGGCCGGAGAACGGCACTTTAGATTATCACACCATGTTACAGCTGAGGCTGTTCTGTAGAAGAGAGGAGAAGTGGAGTGAGATGCCTTACGTAGACCTGTTCTTTACTTTAAGAGACCATCTGGAATTGCAAAGGGGGTGCCTACCCAGCCTGTCAAACCCTCTCATGTTAGCTTTTGGAAAGGAAGGGGAAAAGGATAGGAGATTGAAGCGATGTTGTTCCTCTTGTCGTATTGGGCACCACTGTTTGAAATGCCACAGCCAATGGGAGGAGGATGATGTAGAAATGATAGAGGCACCAGATGCAGGAGACAGGGGGATAGAGAATTGGGGTGTGCCTGATAAGGGGGAAGCACAAGGAAGGGATGAGCAGTCAGGGGGGAGGCAAGAGTTAATTTCAAGTCCGGTGGTGGGGAGAACGCAGGGTGAGCAGGAGGTGAGAAAGCAGGAGGTAGGGGAGCAGGAGGTGAGAAAGCTGGAGGTAGGGGAGCAGGAGGTGAGAAAGCAGGAGGGGGATAAGCAGGAGGCCATAGCTCAGCTCTGGGCAGGGGTGGGATCTCACAGCCTGATGGTGGTGAAGGTGCCTTTCTCCCCAGTCGATCTCGAGGCATGGATGAGACTGGCAGGGCCCTACAGAGAAGACCCGGAGAGAGTATCTAGAGTATTTGAAACCATTCTCAAGACCCAGAACCCGGATTGGGGGGTTATACAAGTTTTATTAGATGCTCTATTGGACTCCACAGAAAGAGAAATGGTACTCAGGACTGCTAGGAAAGAGGTGGACAGGATAGGTACAGCAGGTGCATTACCAGGAGCTGTGGAAGAGCATTTTCCCTCCCAGGACCCCCACTGGGACCCTGACACAAAGGAGGGAAGGGTTTTTCTGGGACAATATCAACAATGGATATTATTTGGCTTTAGACATGCAATGCCAAAGGCAATCAATTGGTCTAAACTTTATGAGGTGAAACAAGAACCGCATGAGACTCCAACTGCATTTGTGGAACGCCTAAGGGCAGCTGCTAGGAGATATACTAATATTGATCCAGAAAAACCAGAGGAAGCCGTACAGCTGGCTTCCATTTTCATAGGGAACTCAGCACCGGATATTAGAAAGAAGTTACAAAAGCTGGAGGGAGCAGAGTCTCGTGACCTAGGAGAACTCTTACAAGTGGCCTGGATAGCTTTTAATAATAGGGGGGAAGGGGAAGAAAACAAGATCCAGGAGACAGAAAAGGAGAAGGAGCAGAAAGAAAAGGGACGCGAAATGGAATGGGAGGAGAGAAAAAAGAAATGGGAAATGGAAAGGGAGGAAAGAGAAAAGAAACGGGAGGCGGAAAGAAAAAGAAGAGAAAGACGCAGGGATGCAATGCTCAGTGCAGCCCTGCAGAGGGCGCTATTTAACCGCAGCGCCGAGAGGGGCTGCGCCCGCGGCGCGCTGCAGCCGAATCAGTGCGCGTATTGCAGGGGGCTCGGGCACTGGAAACGGGAATGCCCCAAGAACCTCGAAGGGCCCAAGGTAACCGAGCTAACCCTCCATCAGGAATGACGGGAACCGGGGAGTGAAAACCCCAGCTAAACCCCTGGTTACAACAGGCCTGGGGGAAAGAGAAAATTTACTTTTTGATAGATACTGGGGCTACTTATTCAGTATTACATACAAGTAATGGAAAATTAAACCAAGAAACTGTAAATGTTGTTGGTGCAACAGGGAAAAACAAAAATTCTTTAACCCCATTAACTTTAAATTTGGCAAACGGTGGGTAACACACCAATTTTTATATATGCCTGAAGATCCAGTTCCTCTGTTACGAAGAGACCTGCTGAGTAAAGTGGAGGCACTTGGAAAAGTAAAAAAGTAAAGTGAATTTTGTTTAAAGATGGAGAAATGCAATTATTGGTACCCAAGACTAAAGCCATCCCGGCAGGGGCTTTTATGTTGCAGGGAACACTGGAACCAGACAATTCTGGAGGAATACCAGAAACATCAGAAAATGCAGTAAAACACCCTTGATTTGGAGCAGTGGAACTCTAGGCCATTCCCAACAAGCTCAGCCTGTAAGTGTTACCCTAAAACCTGGATCAAAAACAGTAAAGCAGAAACAATATCCTTTAAAATTGGTGGCTAGGAGGGGAATCAAGAGTCTAATTGAAAAATTCAGGGAATTTGGATTACTGGAAGAATGTAAGTCAGAACACTCACATTTTTCCAGTTATACAAAGCCTGGAATGAATAAGTACAGGTTGGTACAGGATCTATGAGCAATCAGTCAAATATTTCAGGATATCCACCCTGTCATAGCAAATCCCATTACCCTGTTAATATCCCTTACAGAATATCACTAATGGTTTACAGTGATAGGTTTGAAGGATGCCTTCTTTTGGATTCCTCTTGATAAGCAAAGCCAGGGCATTTTTGCCTTTGAATGGGAAAATCCTCAAACTGGTGGGAAGACTAAGTTTACCTGGACTGTGTTACCACAAGTATTTAAAAATAGTCCAATGATTTTTGGGAACCAACTGGGAAGAGAATTAGAGACCTGGAGAAAGGAGAACCCTGAAGAGTTGGTCCTGCAATATGTTGATATCTTATTAGCAACTGAAACTAATAAAAAGTGCATTGAACTGACTATCAGTCTTCTAAATTTCCTAGGCCAAGGAGGTTACAAAATTTTGGGAAAAAGCTCAAATCATGAGGCAGCAAGTTACCTACCTAGGATTTGAAATAATACCAGGACAGTGGAAATTTGGAATGGACAGAAAAGAGGCCATCTGCCAAGTACCCCAACCTGCAATTGCCCGAGATTTAACATCATNCTCTCGGCACTCTGAAGAGATGGCAAATTCAGGAAGTCCTTGTTGTGGGGTGTAGCTCGGCTCGCTCAGTCTCTTGTCAGTCCCTCCTGTGCTGGAAAATGCCACGTCCCGGGCCCCGGTGGGCCACAGGCGTGAGCTCCCGCTGCTTTTCTGGGGTTTCAGTCCAGAGCAGGCTGATCAGTTCCAAGAAAAAGAAAAGCCACAGTCCAGAGAACTTCTCTGCCTCAGCTAGCTAAAACCCAACTAAAAGCAAAGGAGAGCTCTTGCCCGCTGCTGTCCCCGCTCAGACAACACAGCCCACGAGGAGGATGCGCCGGAGCGAGTGCAGTCTCTGAAAACAAACTGCACGCTTCTTCTCCCCCTTCACTCTCAGAACCAGTCCTAAAGGTGCACAACTCAATATCCAGCATAAACAGAACAGGCAACTGGGGATACAAGCATTGCAAAGTCACCCTAGGACAAAAGCCCTTCGAGCTTTTTGGGCAGGAATGACAGCACCTCATCCTCCGAGTTCTGGCTCAGAAGGTGGGAGACTTCAAGAGGTCTGTGGGGTTCCTTTCAAAACAACTGGACAAGGTCAGCCAGGGATGCCCTGGATGCCTGAAAGCTGTAGCAGTGACTGTTCTCCTCATCCAAGAGGCCGGGAAATTGACTTTGGGACAAAAGATAGTAGTGTACACTTCACACACCATAACCACTGTGTTTTGCCAAGAAGGGGGGGCATTGGCTTTCCCCAAGCTGTATGCTGAAATATCAGACTGTTCTAGTGGAGCAAGATGATGTGGAGTGGAAAGCAACCACAGTGGTAAATCCAGCCCAAGTCCTGAACATCCCAATGCAAGAAGAGCAGCTGACCCTTGATCACTTGTACACAGTTGAGCAAGTTTATGTAAGCTGACCAGACCTACAAGATGCACCAACTGAAGATCCAGAGTTCTTTACAGAAAGAAGTGGCTTGGTGCAAGATAGAAAGAAAAAATAAAAAGCTGGCTATGCCATAGTAATGCCAACCAAGGTAATGGAAGCTGCACCACTGCCCGTGGACACCTCAGCACAAAAGGCAGAGCTCAGAGTGCTGTGAAGAGCCCTGGAATTGGCAGCAGGAGGAAAAGTAAACCTATGGACTGACTGAAATATGCTTTTAGAGTGAGTTGTTCATGCCCATGGAACCATATGGAAGGAAAAAGGTCTATTAACAGCACAGGGATCTCTGATTAATGTATGCAAGAAATACTGTCCTTCCTTGATGCCACCCAGAGAAGTGTCTGTACTACACTGCAGGGCACACCAGCGTGGGAATTCCCAAATTCTTGTAGGAAAGAGACTTGCAGATAAATCTGCACAAGAGGTTGCACAACAAGGCATCCTGACCTTAATACCTAAGAAAACTGTTTCACTCCCAGCAGTTGGCCCTGGTTATAGTCAGGGTGATTTAAAATTAGCTACTTACCTAAAAGCCCAGAATAGAGAGGGTGGATGGCTGGTAACTCCCAACAACCAGATCACAGTCCCACTATGCAGCAAGTGATGTTGCAACTTCACCACAGCACTGATTCCCCAGTGGGTTTGCTGGTATTTCTCCTATTTTTCAAGGAATCAGTGCTGTGGTGACCGGTCCAAGGACTCAAATACCAGTGTCCCTATGACAAAAAGTGTCAGGTCTGTTACAGAAAAATGCCCGATGTGTCTTAAAAATAATCCTTTGAATTCAAAAAGACTGCCTCCATGGATCATTAAAAGAGGAAACACCCCAGAGATTACTAGCAAATTGGTTTTCCTGAGCTACACCACCACCAAAGATACAGGTATCTCCTGGTATTATTTATTGGACACCTTTTCCAGGTGGCCAGAAGGTGGGAAACCTGCTGCACCAACAAGAAAGTCACCGAGGTACTCCTCAAAGAGATCATACCCAGGTTTGGAGTTCTTATTGGGATGTCATCTTATAAGGGGATCTCATTTTATATCTGAAGTGTTACAGCAACTCAGTAAGCACTTGGGTGAGTTAGGATTTACATACTCCATGGAGGTTGCAGTCTGTCAGAAGGGTTGAGTGAATGAATCAAGCTTTAAAGAGACAGATTGGCAAAACGTGTCAGGAAGCTTTCTTAAAATGGCCACAGGTGTTACCACAGACTTGCTATGAGGTAGAATACAGCCCCAAAGTAACCTGAAGGTGAGCATATATATGAATTGATGTTTGGGAGATCATATTCTGCTGCAACTTTCCCTGGATCTGAGGAACAAATCTGGAATCAGGAAACAGAACATAATTTAATTTTTTTAGGGAAACCCTTGAGTGAATGAAAAAAGTTTGTCATTCTCTGAGAACCTCTTACCCTAGACACTCCAGTTCACTCATTTCAGCCTGGGGATCACATACACATCCAGATCTGGAAACCTAAGCCACTTCAGGAGCAGTGGAAAGGACCTTATCTGGTTCTGTTGACTACAAGACCGGCTGTGAAAGTGAAAAGAATTAACTCCTGGATACACTGCACCTGAATTCTGAGGTCTCCTGACTCAGAGTGGACAGTGGAAAACACCGGACCCTTGCAGCTGAAAATGTTGAAGACATCTGTAAACATGCAGCAAAATGTATAGACTAATATTTATGGGAATTATTTTATCTTTACGTGGAGGTGTTGAAGAAAATTTAATATTGACTTGAATCCAAGGGTTTGGTAAGATGCACAATCTGTCCAGCCTGCCTCCCTATCCCCAATTCAGCAAGGGGAATCTATTCCTTGGGGAATTATCCCTGTAAATCTGTCAATGGTGATTCAGTATGATAATATGACATTACAAAACAGAATGGCCTTAGATCTATTGCTGGCCAAAGAACAAGGGGGTTGTGGATATTTAAAATTGGATAGAGAATGTTGTTGTGTATACATCCCAAATGTAACAGAAGATCTCTAAAGACCACAAAATGTGGCCCGTTGCTGAAGATAGCAATGCTGTCCTGAAACTAATTGGTTCAATAAAATTCTTCAAGGAATAGCATGATGGTACCTGAAAGGAATACTGGAAACCATCGTAACTGTAATTGCAGTTGTAATAATTACCAGCATTGCTATTGGTTATGTTCACAAAATGATTAGCCATAATCTTGTGGGAATATAGGTGACTATAGATAGAAATCGAGTTGGAATTTATCAAATGGCCTTAAGAAACCTGAGATGTTTCAAAGGGGGGAATTGATACCAAAAGGGTTAATTCAATATCTGCTGTGTTTTTGTACTTCTAGTAAAAAAAAGTGGGGTGTACAGGAGCTCCTTTCTCAGCAAGGACCTATTGAATTCCTAAAACATCTGCCTTAGGAATGCAGCTACAGCCAAAATAAGGCTATAAAAAAAATTGAACCTGGGAGCATGGGAAGGGTTTTATGGTAACGGGCACCTGTAATATGCATGTAGTGACTGTATATAAGCAATGCACTTGTAGAGAATCGTGTGCACGTGAGGTAAAGCTTATCCTGTAATAAACGATGCCTCTTCTTAACGCTACATTGGTGTTAAGGAGTTTTATTTTACTTGGTTTTCAGTGAATTTCAGTGGCAGGACAAGGGGCTGATAGTTCTGCAGCCCAGTGATGTCTCAATGTGGGGATGCTTTCCATTAGAAGTTGCCACACACTATTTCAGAGTTACGTTCTGCTTATTTAAATAGTCAAAAGACAGATCTAATTTATGGAAGCCAAAGTTCTGCACTCCTGTTTTTCACACACTTGCACACATGTGCTCTCCTAGTAACTGCAATCCCAAAAAAACAATTCCAGCATAACCTGACAGCTGTGCTCCTGCATCTTATGGCCTCTGTGTGGTGACAGCCAGCTTAGAGGCACATATTTGTGGATGAATCCATGGAGACATGGATGAATTCTGCTGTGGGAATCATTTCCCTGTCTTTGCATACATGTTGTAAAGTCAGTGCTCTGCTGTTTCCTCTATGCAAACAATGCTCATGTTGTACCAAACGGTTTGCAGAAGAGTTTCCTTCTTGTTTTGTTTTTAAAAGATCTGCAGTAAAAAATAAATACCAAGGACATTCATCCAGTCCAGAAACATAAATAAAACACTAGAGCAAATCTAGCCCAAAAATTGAATTGAAAATTCATTTAAACATTTGAATTTAAACATTTCTTACCAACTCCACTGCCAGCAAAGGGAATAAACAGCAGCTGTGTTGAAAAAACTGCTCTGGGAAAGCCATAGTGCAGCACCATCACCCTGTGCCTGGGAAGGGAGGAAAAGTCCTACCTGGCTTCTCCTGAGTGACTCACAACCCTGCCAGACAGCAAGGCTCTGGGGAAAGCCCCATGGCTGAGTGGTGCTTCCTGTGGACACATCAGGGTATGACATGAGCTACTTTCTGCAGATAAGGGGCACTTGGTAGCAAACAAAAGGATTTTTAGTGAGTGTTTTTCAGACTAGACTAAACTACTCAGCCATCTAATCATCTCTTAACAACTTCACCCAACCCCAGGTAAATCCCTCCTGCCACAGTTAGGGAGCACTTTGTCCAAAATGATTAACTGCCTGCCTAATTATCAGAACTCCAGGTGTTGTAGTTACAGAGCACTCCCCCAAACCATTCATCAGCCCACAGAGCGGGGTGAGGAAGGCTGGCAGCAAGCTCACCTGCTCACAGCTCCATTGCTGATGGATGCTCCTGCTTTCAGCCAGCCGAGGGGAGCAAATCCAAGGCACAGCGAGGCTGCTCCCAGCAGCTTTGCAGAGCTGTGACTCAAGCATTCCTGGGAACGGCACTGCTCCAGGGCTCCTGCATTGTGCTGGGACAGGATCCTCACGTGGCCATGGTCCTGTGCTTCAAGGGCTGATGGGCAGAGTTTCTCTCCTGGTCTGTGACAGCCCAGCTCTGGGGCCTTGCTGCTGGTCCAGACCAGCAGTGTCCTACCAAAGGAACAGGCTGGGAGTGGATGCTCCAGGCTGTGTACAATGGTTTTCCCTATTGTAAACCAACAAATTGGCCAGCATTGATCATTGGCACCTGAGATGGCCACAAACAGCAGCCATAGGCCTGACAATAACCAGAGACCCTGCAGAGCCTGGGACAGAGCCTGGGACAGAGCCTGGGACAGAGCCTGGGACAGAGCCTGGGACAGATCTCAGGCTCTTCTCAGGGAAACTTCTTGTTACAGATTACTAATGCTGGGCACTACCCACCCAGGAGGAAGGTAATGCAAGCTGAGCCTGCCAGAGTGGGAACAGTTTCTTCCTGGAGACTTTCTTCCAGACTTCAAATTCCAGCTAAGCTATATGGAAATAGAGGCTATGCTGCTGGTTTGGTGGGTGAAGGAGGGGGAGAAAACCTCTACTCTCATTTTGGGTATGTTGGAGTTCCTGAATAGCATCAGCTAAGAGACCCTTTGGGAGAGGGGAAGGAGCAACTGATATGAATAGAAAGTAATTTTCTCATCCCATAAACCCAGGGGATGCTCCACAATAGGGTAGATACTAGAGAAGAATATTTGGAATATTAGAATTGCTTGTTTCAGGAAGGATTGAGTGGTGGAAGTTACACAGAGGAGTAACTTCCTTTTAGTTCACCTAAAGAAATAGCAAGTGCGGATTTTTCAGTACTGTTGGGTGGGAGTGCACCCCTTTGGTGTTTGAGCCCCTCTTTTAGAGGTGTCCAAATGACCAGGAAGCAAAGTCCTGTTGGTTTTCAGTTTTAAAGAAAAATATAACAAAGGCTTTAAAAATATGGACTTATAGGCAGAAGGATGCTTTAGGGGATTCAGTGTTGGGAGATCAGGGAGAGAAAAAGTCTACAAAACCTGTGTGGATTGGGCTGCAGGGCGTGGGATTGCATGGGGGAGGAGTAGCTGTGCCTTCAGCCACATCCTGCAGAGACAACACAGCCACAGACACTCACTTGCTATGTTTATTGCATGCAGAATGACCCAACTGGAAAACACTCTGGCTCTCCCCCCTTTCTGGGCATAGCCACGTTTAACCTACTGCCCTGCCCGTGAAGTTCTTGCCATCAACCCCTCTCTGGGCTGATTAGGGAACAGCACCCGGGGACTGTGGGGACCCCTCCCTGCTAGGCCCATGACCACGTTTTCTTCCTCGCATGGCCGAGCTGTGTTGGGAGGCAGGTAGCTAAGAGAGAAGAGCAGGCAGCCCTAAACGCTAGATGCTCCATCCCTGTGAGCCTGCTGCCTCCGTGGGGAGAGGTGTTCTGAAGGGATGAACTCCTGAAGGAACCAGCTCCAGTGTGTGCCTTGGTCCATTCAATGCCTGAACCGTGAGAGCCTGGGGGAACGGCTCGCCTGGTGGTATCGCTGATACCCCTCCGACGCGGCTGGGAGCAGCAGGAGGTGACTCAGAGAATCCTTCTGGCAGAGGGCCATGGCCTCCTTGTAATTTATCTTCTCTTTAGTGACAGGGTCAATGAGATCTTTTTCATAGTTGGACTCATCCTGGAGCCTATTGGCCAGGTTGCTCGTTATCATCCCCGTCTGAACAGCTTCCAGCACAGGGATGCGACCAGTTTTCTTGGGATCGATGAGCCCTCCAGTTAGATGCTGGACTTGCAGGTAGGGGAAAGCACTGTCCTTGGTCATCCAACCCTTCTGAACTGCTTCCCCCACAGACAGCCTTCGCTTGGTCACTGGGTCCTCAATGCCTGTGAAAGCCTTCTGGGCATTGAGCAGTCTCTGCATGTAGGTCCTGTCAATCAGCCCCCTCTCGATCGCCTTATGGACTGAGAACCGGTCCCTGGAAATGAGGTCTATGATGCCTCCCGTGGCAGCCTGGGCTTCCAGGAGCTTCTGAGCTGTCATGGGATCGAGCAGCTTCTTCGCAACGGCAGTTTTGATGTTGTACTTGGTGTTGGTGGTGATGTCGTACACCCCGGCGATGGGGGATGTGTCATCACATATGCCCTTCTGTGAGGCTGGGGGGAAGAAGGTTTGGGTTTGGTGGGTGGTGGGTGATGTGAGTGGGGATTTGGAGATGATGGAGCCGATTGAGAGTGACGAGGGAGGCTTGGTTTCCCCAGCCACCAGCAAGGCAAATTCAGAGATGGGAATCTTGCCATCCCGGTACAGCTGGTACTCCTCCTTTGTGATCCTCCTCAGCCTTAGTGCATCATCGATGGAATACTGCTTCCCACTTTTCTTGTCAAGGAGAAGTGAGACCTCCCCATTTGGGCCCAAGGTGGTAACTTCTTCCCAGTCACACTCCAGCTCTTGCAGCTGGATGTACTGGCCTCTGTCTATGATACCTCGCTTATAGGCTTCATAAGGGGACATGTCCTTCCCCGTGTCAGGGTCCAAGATAGAGATCTTGGTGGAGAGGTTCGTCTCTCTCATCTGGGTCTCATGATTGATTTCTTCACGGTTGACCTTTGACTGGAGATCCCGAATGAACCTCTCCTTGTTGTAGATCTGGTCCTTCTCCCTAAGGATGTCTGCCTCCAGCAGGGAAACCTCATGTTCCAGCTGCTTCTTCTTCTGCCTGTCATTCTCAGTCCGCTGGCTGAGCAGTTTGGATTCCTCCCGAAGGAAGAGGACTTTCTGCTGCTTCTGCCTCTCCAGCTCCCGCAGTTCACTCTCCAAGCTGGCTCTCTCCTGGATGGCCAGGTTCCTGGCTTTCTGCAGCTCTGTCTCTTCACGAGCCCATGTCCTCTTCATGCCTTCAGCTCTCTCGATCTTCTCCCGGAGCCGCCGAACCTCTTCTTCTGCCTTTTGCTTGGCTCCCCTCTCCCTGCTCAGCAGCTCCCAGATTCGTGCACGTTCACTCTCCAGCGCTCTGTCCTTTTCCACTCGAATCACCTCCTTGTAGATGGTCTTCTCCTGGGATTTCGTTTTCTGCAGGACATCGACTTGCACCTGCAGGTTCTTGCATTCTCTCTGCAAGCTCAGCACCTCCATCTTCTCCCGGTCTAGTTCCAAGCGCAGGTTGCTGGCAGACTGTTCCAGGACTGGATCCTTCTCCAGCTTAACCACTTCTTCCATAATGATCTTTTCTTGCACTGGGGCTGGGCTCTCCTCCAGCTCCTTTATTCTCAGTGTAATTTGTCTCATCTCCTTCTCCAGTGCAAGCCTCTTGCTCCGATCCTCCTGAAAGTTGAGCAACTTCTCTTGCTCTTCCACCAGCACACGAACCTGCTGCACGTCGCGTTCCAGGCGACGCCTGTTGCTCACCTCCTCATCCAGGCTGCGTCTCAGCCTGCTGTGCTCATCTCGGAGCTTTGGATCCTTTTGGGTCAGTATCACCTCTTGAACGACCACCTTCTCCTCTGGCTTCCGCCTCTCCAGTAGCATGTATTTATTCTGCAGGTCATAAATGGCATCCTCTGCAGCTCTCCTCTTCTGGGACATGTTACGCACCTCCTGACGCAGGCGATCGGCTTCTTTTTCCAGGAGTGGATCATTCTCATATCGGATTACTTCTTTGTTGACCAGCTTGGTTTCCACCTTGGATCTCTCCCTCCTCCATTCATCCCTTTCCCCCTGCAGCCTAATGAGCTGCTCCTGGGTTCTGCCATTGGTGTTCACAAGTTCATTGAGCTGCTCTTTCAGCCTGTCAATTTCTCTGAGAATCTCTGGACTCTTTTCATGTTTCACCACCTCCTCTATGACCTCCTTAAACTCCACCTCCGGTTTTTGTGACCTGAGGACTTTGAGCTCTGCTAAGGCCTCTTCCACTTCACTGTCAATCTTCATCCTTTTCAGAGTGACTTCCTGCAGCTCCCTTTTCAGGTGTGCAATCTGCTGCTCTGTTTCAGGGTCTACCAGGAAGATCTCATTGACCCTCTCTTTCACCTCTATCCTGGGCTTTTTCTTCTCTGCGATGCTGTACTGGCTCTGCAGCTCTCCCAGCTCACCTGTCAGCATCAAGTTTTTGCTCCTCTCTTCTTCAATCAGAGTTTTAAGCTTGGAAGTCTCTTTCAATAACTCTGGGTCCTGCTCTACCTGTTTCACCTCCTTAACAATAATTTTGGGTTCTGTTGTTTCAATCAGTCTTTCCACCTCCTCAATCTTGTTCTTCACTTTCACTATCGCTTCTTCTGCAGACTTTCTTTTGAAGGATTCCTCATCAATTTGTAACTGCAGGGTCCTAACAGACTTCAGCATTTCTGGGTTTTTCTCCAGTTTGATGAGCTCCTTCACCACTACTTTCTCTCGGATGTTGGGCTGCTTTCGCTCCAGCATGTGCAGCTCCCTCTTATGCTGCTCAAGTTCAGAAGCAGCAGCCAAGCTTTCCTCCTGGAGACGCTTGATTTCCTGACGAAGACTGGCTGCTTGGCCATCCAGGCTTGGATCCTTCTCAATTTTTGTGATCTCTTTGGTGAGGAGCTGGGCAGGAGCGACCTTCTTCTCGCTCTCCATCTGGGCAAGCTTACGGCTCATCACGTCAATGTCTTCTTGCAGGCTCTGCCTCTTTTTGCCTTCCTCTTCAATCTGCTGTACCATCCTAGACAGGTTGCTCTCCACCTGTGGGTCTCTGTAGTATTCAATCACCTCTTTTTCTTCCACTCTTTCAATGGGCTTCTGAGTTTTCAACATCAGCAGCTTGTTTCTGTGTTCTTCCAGGTCCTCTTCAATCCTGGCCACTTTCCTCCTTTCCTCCTCCAGCTGCGATTTCAACCCCTCAGATCCCCTGCTTGTTGTGGCTTTGTTTTCAGCTTTCTGGGTTTGCTCATGTACAGCTTCAATGTCCTCATGCACTTCCTTCTGCAAGGGAAAAAATAAAAAAGAATTTTAAAAAAGGCAGGCAATCCAAGTCACTCTTTTAAGATGACTCAGAGATCTTTTAAACGACATGGCATGGCGGGAGACAAAACTGGCACAGAATCCTCAGGCAGTCTCCAAATAAGGCTGTTTCTAAACAGGAGAGTGAGGACACAATCCCATCATCTCAAGCAACTGACTTGGTGGGTTTTCCCCTTGAGATGGAGGTGCTGCAGCAGCCCATGAAGGCGCTTTGTGCTGCCTTCTTGTATCAGCAGACAAAGGAGAGCATCACAGCCAGTCCCCAGCCTAATCTCTTGTTCTTCCTGAACCCACTAAAAGTCACCTGGCCGTGAGACCTTTCCTACAGGTGGTTCAAACCTTAGAAAGGTATAAAAATCCTATTGCTTTGAAGTGTTTCCAGAAGGTTGTGAGCACTACATTTCAGCCACACACACAAACAAATCTGACATTCTCAGTCTGTGATCATTGGTTAGCTATGGCTAAGAGAACTGGACTTAAAAGTCCTAATCTTTTTTTTTTTTCCCTCAAGCATAAACTACAGCTTCAGTAATGAGCTGAGGGCCCCCAGAGGGGACGAGAGTCATAACCCAAGATCAGTGTCAGTGAAACTGTGATTTCTTGTGGTCTTAGAGGGGTTTCCATTCCTGTCCTTCCTCACATCTGGATGTGGAGACTCAGGAAGGGGTGGGGGAGCCCCAGGCTGAGCAGATTTGAACCCCAATCTAGAGTACCCCAATCCTGCAGTGAACTGTAAGCTGGTACCTTCTCAACAATCCTCTTGGCAAACTCCAGCCGGCTGAGCTGCTGTTTATTTTCTGCTGCCAGCTCCATGTAGAGCTTGGTGACATCATTTTCCTGCAAAAGAAAGAGTGATGAGAGCCTTGTGCCCTCACCCAGACACAGTCCTGTTGCGTGGCAGACTCTGCCACACCTCCTCCTTTCACCTGGACGAGTTTTGTGTACTGCACAGTTCTAGGGATTAGTGTCTTCCCATCTGACTCTTTAGAGAGACACAGAGTCTCTCATAAGGACTCAGGAAGGAGATCCTGTACCTGGAATTATTATTTGAATGCCTGTTAGATGCCTGCAGGCCTGCATGGGACCCAGTCTTCCAAATTCACAGATGGAGAGCAGCCTCAAGGTGATGCAGGAGAACCGGGGTGTAACTGGGAAGAGCACAGAGGAGCTCTGGCTCCTTCCTCTCCCCACACACCTACCCTGTTTTATCTTCATACACGATGTGGTGAGGAGGTAACATCAGCAATCTCAACTAAGGTGCCAGGCACAACCCTAATTCAGGATCTCACATGCTGCTTTGCCCCAGGGACAAAGGCATCCCTGAGGACTGACTCTGGGATTAGGACCATAATCAGTGGTGGCTGTAAGAGTGGATTAAGGCCTTGCAGAGGACACTGGGGCATGGGTAATGACCTAGACAATGGTTTCCATACCTTCGTCTTAATATTTTACCTGGGCCTGGATGCTTTCCTGCAGGGGGGTCACACGCAGCCTCTTTGCAGCAGAGTCACTCAGGGAAGGGTCCAGAGAGGAGCTGTATTTGCCTGCTTCAAGCTCATAGTCCTGTTCAGAGCAGACACATGGGAATCGGGTGGGATCTCTTGAGTGAAATGCTAAGGGAGTGATAAATGGGAAAACACCTCCTTACATTGAGTGTGGACTGCACGTTCTGCGACAGCCTGGTCAGGGCGTTCTTGTCAGGCTCCTTGCTCTGGATCTCCTCCACCAGCCTCTGCAGGAGACACACGAGGTGTTAAGGACACACTGAAATCCAGCTGCCCAGTAATACTCTTGCAGCCTAGAAAACCGGGGTTGATTGATTGAGGGAATGGTGGGAACAGGAAGATATTTAGGAAGAGTCTCCAGGGTTTTAGGGCATCTCAGCAGCGCGATAACTTGCCCAGGACCTCCCACACTGATTTATCACAAATAAGATAAATAGCAGCCAACACAGAGACCTCCACAACTCCTTGTCTGAGCTAGTGAGCTTAGAATTTGCTCAAAGAGAGAAAAATGAAGGATGCAACATCTCAGCCTAAGGTGCAATATTGCAGGATCTGAAAGTGTCCTTTCCATGGAGAAGATTTCAACCTGGGGGTGACTGGCACAGATGAGGACACCAGCACTGTAGATAAACCCAGCAAGGTGAGATACACCATCCATGTGATTGCAGGGCTGCAATCCTTCTCTAATTCATTTACTGTGATGGGGGTGCACACAACTAGGAGCTGGCTGCTACTATTTTGCATGTGCTGTTCACAAGCAAATTGCCCCAATTCCTGTAGTTACAGGCTATTCTTGCCCTGGAACACACCTTCTGTGCCTGCAGCTTGTAATTGATCTGGCTTGGCCCATCAGTGGTCTTCACTTGGTGCTTGGGTAGGTTGTTCATCCAGAACATCAAGTTCTCATTGGAGTTTTGGAACTGCTGGTAGGTGAGGCTGATGTTTCTGAGGGTCTTCTCTCTGTGCAGCACAAAAGTGGACAGGAACATTAAGGGGAAGGGCAAAGATTCATGTGCAAGTTCCTAGGAAGGAAGGTGAAAGGTGAAAATATCACAACAAACACCAAGACAACAAAAACGAGGGGGTGACAACTGATTCCTGGCCGGGAAGCACAACTCTGGAAGCTCAAAGCCTGTGCTGTGAATAGGAAGCTGGCAACTACACAGCAGGACACACCTGGTCCTCAGTATTACAGGACCGTGGTCAGGATCGGGGTCCCACAACAAAGAACATGCTCAGGGATCTGACCTCTGCCCCGGTCCACCTTAGCTAAGAGGAGCAGAGAAGACCCCACAGGTCCTCACCGCTGATCCAGCTGGTCGGCCACGGCGTGGTAGCGGTCGTTGAGGAGCTGCACCTCCCTCTTCTGCCGGGGCAGGTCAGGGCAGTACTCCTGGAAGTTGTTCTGCACAGCACTGCAGCTGTGCTCAGCATCCTTGAGCCCCCGGTTCAGCTTCAGCACACAGTCCTCCTGGGCCACCAGGTCCCGCCTCATCTTCTGCAGGGGAGGAAAGAAGACACCTTGGGCTTGCATCAGGCAGAGCAACACCACCAAACACCATCCCTAGTGTGTCACTGACTGGGCAGCACTGGGGGCTGGTCAGGCTCTCAGAGTGACATGCAAGGTGGAAGAGGTGGAGCAGTGAGGCTTATTCACCAGGGAAGCTGGGAAGCAAGGTGGCTTGGACAGTGCACTGAGAAGTTTTGGGGAAGGCAAAACATCAGGTCACTGTGGGTACCAAGGATGGGACAAGGACACCGGGAGCAGGAAAGATCAGGGATGGGTGTGAGGCAGAGCAACACAGATTAGATTCTAAGGGGGTCATGATGTATTTTAGGAACTGCAAAGGGAGGGACAGAGGGACAGTGTTTTGCTGGTCAGTGGGAGCAGCTCAGCCTGAAACACCAACATTAAACCTTCAAGGAACAAGTCCTCAAAAAGGTTTCATCACTGGTGCCTCAAGGTGCTCAAATAAATCCAGCTCCTCCCACATTGCTCCTTGAGCTCAGGGATCTTTCATCCTTAATGAGAAGCCTGATGTTCTCCTACCTGCAGGTCATTGGCCCGATCCTGCAGGGCATTGGGGGATGCAGGAATGATGCTGTCCTGAGCCAGCTTGGCCTCAAATGTGCTGACAATCTTGTCTGTGTTCTCAATCTGAGTCTCCAGGTTCAGGGCAGCCTTAGCCCTGGGAAAGGGGAAAACGAAGGACAAGATTAGCTACAGAAACCCCATTCTTCTTCTTTTCCTCCCTTTGATGTTTAACCTTAAAATTAGAGCTTCTGCAGCATGTCAGAGAACAAGCAACGTGCACTCACACCCATGTCATGCTGCAGTTCACCACACAGCAGAGCTGGAACCCACACCCATTGTGGTGGATTTTCCACAGTGGGGGAATCTGCTCACAAATTACACACAGGAACTCCTTCAGAGGTGCCTTTGATGATGGATGGGAGGTTTCCAACCTGTGCTGGACCTCAACCAACACTCATACAGATCAAAAGCATTTTCTGTCATGCTTCTGTGTTGGCACACCTGTGCAAGGACACTTTCTTCCCTCATCCCCATCACTCACTTCTCATTGTACAGGCTGGAGAGCATATTGACATCGTTGTATTTGCTCCTGAGGGCATTCAGTGTGACAGGGAGCTGGGAAGCCGAGGTGCTGGTGGGTTTCTTGGAAAGGTAGGTCTCACACTCTTTCTGCAAGGCATCCTTGGCTGCCCCCAGGTTCTCAAGTTTCTTTGTTGTTTCCTGGCACACCAAATGGAAGCACAGTCACCCAACACAGCCATAACAGTGCTGCTGTGGAAATGTGTTTCCCTCAGGGGCGATTTGGCTGTGGGGCTCAGGGTGTGGTGTCCCTCTCATAAGGAGCTGCCCCTTGGGGCACAGCCCCATCCAGACTGTGGCTGTCTGGCAGTGGCAGGGTGTGGGAAAGAGATCCACATAGACAGAGATGGAAAAAACCTACCTGCCACAGCCCATCCTGCTGCCAGAGCTGGATAAATACCCACAGATGAAGATGTAACAAGCTGAAATACTGCAAACCCAGACCTTGACCCAGAGGAAATGAGCAGGGCTCCAGGGCACTGCCTCTTTTCCTGTCTCACTGACATTTATTTTCCAACAGGTGAGACAAAGCTGGCCCTTGGATTAATTCCCTTTATCCTTTAGTTTCTTTGTTACAGACTTGAGAGTGTAGGGTGACAGCATTCCCAAGACTGGCACCGGGACCACAGCTCTGAAATGAACAGACCCTCTTGCTCCTGAGCCAAGGGAAGGGCCTGCCTTTCCTGAGGGTTTCATTTAGTCACATTTCAAGAGTTCAAGCCAGCCTGAAACCCTTAAATCTGCAGCATGGTTTTCTCCTTTGGAGCACCAGCTGTCATCTCCCGTGTTATTTCCATGTCATCCTGCTTTGAGCCAAGGACACGGCTACCAAACTGCTCCTGCTCCAACTCACCTGCTGCTGTTTGATCCTCCTGCCAAGGTCATCTGTGGGGTCACTGTAGTTCACAGGAGACCTCACTCGGTTCAAGACCTCCTTCTCTACCTGGACCAAGTCCTTGCCAACACGATCCAGGCTGCTGAGGAGCCGGTCAGCCTGGGGATCATCCTGGACTGCTGGAGGACTCCTGGACAGAGCTGCAGTGAGACATAACGTAGGTTAATCCCCAGGCTTTAGCTATGCTGTGGTGAGCCACAGCTCCGAAGGAGGGACAAAGCCAAGTGCTGCCATGCAGACACATCCCTTTTCAGCCTTGCTGGGTGCTTTTGAACTACAGCTGTGGGAATAACATGGATAACCCAGGGGTGGGATTTAGCCATGGCTGCCTGCTCATCCCACAGCCCCCAGCTAGGGAAGAGAACTGCAAGGGACCCAGATTACAAAGCAGGTTTAATTAAGGTTTCTGGATAGGCACACCCCCCTGATATCCTAGACACCCTCCAGCTGTTGATGGAGCTGGAGGTCAATCTCAGAGGCTTGAGAAGGACAGCAGACTTTAAGTGAATTGCTGAGATAGGAGTCAGGTTATCCTGCCAACTGTTCTTTTCCATGGAGGAGAAGGCATCCTCCCACAGGGACCTCTGCAGGTGTCTGTGTGTGAGCTGCAGGTGCCTCTGCCCACCCTGGGTGGGTGCTCTGTTTCCAGAGCTGCCTCTGGAGCGGGCTGGACTATCCAGGTGACAAACCTTGCTGGCCGGGCTGGACCTGCTCCTTTTGGCTGCGTCTCAGGGTGCTCTGGACCGCTGCTCGCTTCTGCTTCAGCGTGTTCAGTTCCCCTTCCAGCCTGTGAGCAGAGAGGGGCTTCATCAGCCAGGAAGGGACACAGCACTGGCAGAGCCCTGCACAGCAGCAGCTCCATGGTTGTGCTGGGGAGGTGTCCCCAAAGGCAAGGGAAGGTGTCCTCAAAGGCTGGGAGCCTGCAGCTTGTTGTAACTCAGAGATGTCCCTTAGGAAATGGAACAGCAGCAAGAGCAGCTGGTTTGTTTGAACAGCTGAGTTCTCTCAAGGAAGCCAGTGTTTCCAACTCTCAGCAGAAGCTATCAAAGCTGGAAATTTATTTCATATATAGTTGCAGTGCTTTGCAGACTTGCAGGAAACAAGTACAAGTGACTGTTTCTGTGGCTGATGCACTAGAAATGCTAAATCTCACTTGTAAGGATGGTTCCTGCCTAATGAAACCAGGGCTGGGATCTGCCAGAGCTGGAAGGACCAAAAAATATTTCTGGGTGAGAAAAGACTCATGGAACCAGAAGGAGGCGGAACAGGAAGCACCAGACCAGTTCTCATCCCTGCCACGGACTGTTCCAGCTAAACATTGTGTGCTAAAACCAGCAATTCCCAGCTTGCCTGGCTGCTGTCAGATGAGGGCTGTCCCTCTGTGCAGAGGAACTGAATTTCTGTTTTGAAACACCCATGAAAACCCATAAATCCAAAGGATCCAAGAGCCTGGGATGTGTCAAGAGGGTTACACACTGAGCAGCACAATGAAGCAATCCCACCCATGGCACTGGGGACCCAAGCTCCCACTTTGGGCATGCCTGCATAGCTCCGAGTCTGGGCTGTGGCCTTTCCTCAGCACTGATTTACCCAAACACCTGGGGCCGTGATTAAAAAGGCAATGCCAACCTCCCTGCACCACCACCCCATCCTGTGGGAATGGCAGGAGCAGGCAGGCAGAAAACCTACACAGAGGCTCAAGGAGCACTGCTCAGTCTCCAGCTGGGGCTGGCTGAGAGGAGATACCACAGATAACTCTGTCCTGTTTGGCAAGTCCCAAGCTCCAGACTGATTCTGCAATGAATTTAGTCAAACCTATGCGAGTCACATGTTTGGGTGAAGAAATCAAGCCCGGCTGCCAGAAAACTCATTGACAGTGAGGTCTTTGCAGTGTGCAGGGATGTTGAGGAATGGTAGACACCTGGATGAGACACCTGGGTGCAGGGAAAAATCCCTCTCCAGGAGGGATTTAGTACTAGATAGTCAAGAGGCCCCAGCTACTGTTCCTCTGCAGTCAGGCTGGTTATGACCCAAATGTCTCTCTGGGTCAGGGTCTCTGCTGCAGACTCACCTATTGACCTTGTCTATGGACTCGGAGTCAGGAGGAGGGATGGAGAAACAAGCAGAAGGTGCCTCCTGGACCACGCCAGTGTTGCTCTGGACCACCCACATCTCTGGGTTGCTGTTGTCCTTCAGAGTGTACTTGTCCCCTCTGGTCAGCTGCACCTGGGAGAGGACACAAAACCTGGTGAAAGGCATGGCTTTCTGGCCCTAAGACAGTTCCTCAACCATGGAGCCAAGATCTGGAGCAACCAGAGAAGAATCCAGTTCTCTGTCCCTTCTGAGGTTCGGCCTCACCTCCCCAGCATCCCAGTCACAGAGGGTGTCCAGGGTGAGGGGCTGAGAGGGACGTGTCCTGCGCAGTTTCAGTGGGCTGATCTCTTTGCTCCTTCTCTTCAGATCAGTGATGCTCTTCTCTGCCTGCTTCAACGCCTTCTCCTCGTTCTAGACAAAACAGGGGAGACAGTGGTTATGACCAGGTTTGGATAAGAAGGAAGGGGAGGGTCACACTACAGCAGGTATGCTGGGACCAGTTATCTGGCCTTGTGGGGTGGAGTCAGGAGTTTCTCCATTCTCAATCCCTCCATGTCCTTCTTCCCCTTTCCATTGCCAACATTCTCCTCAGTTTCCTTTGCTCACAGACCTGCCTTTGAGGACACAGCCTGGGTTAACCTTAGGTGAACCCACACTTTCATATCAAATATCCTGAAGATGTTTTCTTTCTCAGAAACAGAAGACCTGCCAAGAGGTGTCTGCATTTCAGTGTCAGAAAGTACCAAGATTCCAGCATCTCTTGAGAGCCAAGTGTGTTGCATACCATGGTAAACGTGTCCCCTCCCTCTCTCCGGGGCAAATCTTCCTTTCCTATCTGATCTCACCCCTGAGGTCAGATTTCTTTATTCCCTCCCTTGCCCTTGGCTCATGAGATGCTGAGGAGATGGGAGGATCTTTCCCTGCTTGGATGCCAGTGGCTCACACTCTGCAGGCCCTCTAATCCGAGTGTCTTATGTTAGGGACAGCACATGGCTTCTCCCTGCACTTCTCCTTTACTCTGATGGTGACCTGAGGCCTGGCTGTGTGTCACTGATGTGACAGTGGCATCTCAGGGCAGTGTGAGCAGCGTGGATTTTCTGGGCTTCCCCCTCCCTAGCACAGACTGGGGTGAGCTGTCCCTGTAGGATTATTCACCCACCTCTTCCCCTTCCCCTCTGTCATTTATTGGGGAGGTTTTAACTTTAGGTTTGCCCTGAGGTCTGGCTGATGCCACCAGCCCTGAAGGCCTCACCTCCAGCTGAAGTAGCAGATCTGACACCACCCCGGGGCTGTCTTTGTTGAACTTGCTGTATTTAGTGTCCAGATCAGAGTTCATCTTCTTCAGGGAGCAGCTCACAGCCTCAGTGTCATCCTGGAACTGGAGGTGTGGGTAGGGAAACAGTCAGGCATGGGGGGACATTACTGTCTCTAAGTCCAGTGGGGTCTCTCAGTTCCCAGCACCTCTAAAAGATTATATTTTGAGGGGCATTTCCCCAAAATACCTTTACTAGGTGCAAGCAAAGGGCCTCCCATCCTCACCCTTTTGCTGTCTCTCTTCCCAGCGTGCCCACTCTGGCCTGACCTGCAGAGCCATGGCCTATGAGTTTGCTTTTTACCTTCTTATAGCTCTCCACAGTTTTCAGCTGGCTCTCCTGACAAATGCAGAGATTCAGAAAATTCTGCCACTCATTCTTCAAGGCTTCCTGGTGAGCCTGTGGTGGGACAGAGAACATCTCAGTGAGTTCCAGCTGGTCCTACCCCCCGCCCCCACAGGTCTCTTTTCCTCAGAAGTCCCAGAGATCAGAGGAAGAGCAGAGACAAAGCTGTGCCCAGGCACTTCCCGATGCTGAGCCTGAGTGAGGACACCCCTCGAGAAGGACCTGGCTCACACAGAGCAGCCATCACTTCTCAAGTGGTCTCAGCTCCAGTGGTGCTGGGGACTGAGAGCCCACCTTAGCCTGGCACTGCATCTGCAGGCTTGGAAATACAGTCTTGGAGGCTGGGAGCTGCTTCCACTTGGGAGAAGTCACACCATGTCAAAGCTGCAACTTCCGAACAGTGTGAGGGTGGCTGCGCTGATGTGTGTGAGCACCTGAGCGGGAGCTGCTCCCAGCACACAGATGTTGGCCACTATCTCCTAGAAATTTTGGAAAGGATGAAGACCCTGCACTTCCCTCAGCTTCCCTGTAGGGCTGGAGCAGGCAGAAAGATGCTGCAGTGCAGCCTGTGCAATGTGGAAGGAAAGAGTAACATAACTGCAAGGAGAGGTGAAGGAGCCTCCTCTGAGCCACCACTTGAGGCACAGAAACACTCTAATTCTCCCACAGGGCTGGGGGAGAAGCCCTCTCCCTACCTGGATAGGTTTGATGGCTGGGTGCTTCAGCTCAATCATCCTGTCCCCATCATCCTGAAGGTGGTTCACAAACTCCTCCTGGCTGAGCAGCTCATTGGACTTGAAATCCTGGAGGGGAAAAGAAACTTTCTGACCTTGGGAGCATGCAGGGAGCACAGAGTGGTCTCCTGAGGCACCAAACGTAACAGAGATAAGGCTCCCAAAGCACAGACATCCTTGCTTGTTTGTTTTTTAAAACAGAAGGGGCTAAGCAGAGCTAAAACAAATTAATTAGACACAATTAGGCCTCAGAAAGCATCAGGGCATTCATTCAAAGAGCATTTTCCTAAGCAATTATCCCTCTCATTTTCTGTGTCGCAGCACATGGCAGTCACTGGGTGTTGTACTGTGGCCATTGAGGCTGATGTGGCACTGAGCCCTTCTCTCTGACCATGGAAAGCCTCCCTGACAGCTCCCCAGTGCATGATCCCACATGCCAGCTCAGGGGACTGGAGGGGTCACACAGAGTGGCTCGTTCCTGTTTCCAGCATGGACCCAGGGGGTCTCTTCCCCCTCTGCTTTGGAAAGCCTCATGCTCAGGGCTGGTGGTGGATGTGCAGGAGGCTGGGATGCACCCTGCAGATCCCACGTGCCAGGCTTGGCCAGCCTTTCATGGCCAGGACATGGTGCCAGCCCCCGAGGGCTCACCTCATACTCCCGACGCACGCTCTGGACATCCATCATTTGGTCACTCCAGTCCTGCTTCAGGATCTTGGTCTGCTGGTCCGTCAGGTAGCCCAGCTCCTTGGTGCAGCCCTGGATGTGGTGGTAGAGGCTGCCAAGGCTCTGCCCTCGCCAGATGGAAGCTTTCTGCCCACACACAGGACAGAGTGTCAGTGCTCAGCCTGGGGAGTCGCTTTCCCCTCCTCCTCTTCCTCCCCAGGACCACACTCCTGTTGCACATCCAGCAGGAGATTCCCAGAAACCTCAGTGAGAAATCAGCCACCACTGTCTCTTATCTGATGGGGCTCCTGTTCCCTTTCCCTCCTCACAGACAAGATATGTTTGTCTAACCAGAATCCCAGGTGTGGGCTGGTGCCTGGGGCAGTCTCAGAGCTGGCCCAGCTCTGCTGTATTTCTCATAAATCCCATTTTCAGCATCAAATTTCATGGGCCCAGCTGGGTAAACCTAGGACCTTCTTCTGCTCATTTCCTCCCTGGAGCCTTTGTTAGGGATCAGGGCAAACCTGGTTTGGAACCAGGTTTGGAACGGTGAGTGGGCTGGGCTGGATTTCCTGGTGCCTTTCCTGTGCTGACGGACACAGAGGGAACTGCAGATCCATGACTCATGAAGAGGAGAGACACAGATCTCACCCTCAGCACTGCCCTGAGGACAGCAAGAGTTCTTTCAATTTACACCTATCCCAAGGAGGGAGGGATATGGGGAAATGATATGAGGGACACAACTTTACTGTGCAAGCCCAGGGGTAGCTCCTGTTCCAAACTGAGCATTCCCTGCCCATCAGGGATGGTGTTACTCTGCTGTAAGACCCCATCTGCCCAGAAAACCACTGAGAACCTTACCAGCAAGTCCTTGTACTGGCTTTTTAAATCTGCCACATCCTGGATTACAACACATCCAAGACCAAGGAGGTGAACAACAACAACAACAAAAAAAAAGATAAAGAAAATCTGTTAGCAAAACGTGGTGAATGCTGATGAACTGATTTATGGAATGTGCTTTAGAAACCATCCAGGAGCCACCCCCCTGGCCCCCCAGGCCCTGTGCAGAACAAGGGGAGATATTCACTGTGCAGAGGAGCAGATGGGACACATGGCCAGACAATGAGCAGAGCCAGCAGGGTCCTCAGTGGAGTGACAGGAACAAGGAGCGTGCCTTACCCCGGAGCGGAGGTTCTTGATCTGGAGCCCGTAGGCTTCAATCTCCTTCTGGAGGATGTTGTGCTCAGCTATTTGCTTTTCCAGCTCTGACATGCCGGGGCCATACTGTCCTGCATTGACTTGTTTCTGTGCAAAAGGAGTCAGGGCAGACACTAAAGCAAAAGGCTTCATTTCAGGGAGAAACCCCAGGCAGTGCTGGCAGGGCATGAAAAGATCTGGTATCTGATAGTGGTACAGGAGGAAGGGAGGGGATTTTTTTGTTATTTCCCATTATTGCTGTTGGTTGCCATTTCCCCAGCCGTACATGGGGGCAAAGATAACCAGATCACATAACCCTGGGCTACAGACCTGAGTTGAGCCAGCCTCCTGCCCATGGTGACATGCATGGGATACACTTAATTACCATTCAACTTTCAGGGAAATCCAGGTTGGCTCCAATCTGGGCACTCCTTATACCCAAAACTTGCAGTGTGAAACCCTGAAAGGCAGGCCTGTAAAATCCTAGGAGACATCACCCTCTCCATCCCTTCATCCCGCAGCAGGACTCTCTACTGATCCCTCTGTGGTAACTCTTAATCTGAAAAGGCTAATTCAGAGGGTGCTCCAGAGGGTTTTAAGAGATAGAAGGAGAGTCTGTGTTCCACCCAGAGCCACTGAATTATTCCCACTACCTCCAGGATCCCTGCGTTACGCTGAGCATGCAGCGGCTGGCACAGCCCTACAGACAATAGCAAATTATCTGGCCTGGTAGGAGATGAGAGATAGCATCCAAACCCAGCTGCTGTTACCATCTTTTGGTCCAGGATCCTGGCCCAGTCCACCCTGGGCCCCACCTCGGGGACGTTCAGTTGCTCGTAGAGGGCCCGGTACTCCGCACAGAGCTGTGTCACTCGGTCATGGAGCTGCTGGATGCTGCCAAGGGGAAAGGCACAGGTCCCTGTGTCAGTCGGGAAGCAGGAGAACCAAGAACCAGGAAGAACTCGTGGAGCCCAAATTTCACTTGCGAGACCCAGGGTACTTTGCTGTCCCTTTGCGGCACTGGCCTCCTTCAGCAGTGTCCAGCACTTGTCCTGCTGTTCTCCATCTCCAGGGATGTCCCTGCTGTTCTCCATCTCCAGGGATGTCTCAGGAATTACTACCCAGGAGGATGCTGCAGGGAGGTCAGGGTTGTCCCCTCCCAACTAGGAAACTTCCCTCCTGATTTCTACATCGAAGGGCTGGAAGCGAATGGGAGCAAAGCACCAGAAGCCAACTGAAGCTCTTCTCCCACTCCAGCACTCATCTCTGACTCTGTGCTTGCCTCAAATTAAAGGTATTAGTTTTAGGGAAGGCAGAGGAAAAGGGGATTTGCCCTGAGACTGAGGCAACATTTCAGATCTGCATTTTTCTAGTACCTTTTATAAGGGCTCCCAAAAGACTGAGGCCTTTTGGCCTGGCATCCACTCTGCATACCAATATCTTTATAATAGAGTGGCAGAAAAGATGATTTTAAGGCTAAACTCTGTGGGAAGAAGAGAGGAACTACCACTCATGGCAAGGACTGGAGTTCATTGTATGTCCTGAGGAGGTTTCCAATAGCTCAGTGCCCTCATCACACCCGTCCCTCCACTGTACTCACTCTTTCTCTATCTCAGGAGCCTGTGGGTGTTTCAGTCTCTTGGCACGGTCCACATCCAGGAAGAGATCCTTCAGCAGGATCTCAGCTTCTTTCAAGTTCCTGGCATTCTCTGTCTGGAACTCAAAAGCCTTGTTCTTCTGGTGATTGTTGGAATCCTGGAGGCCAGGGAGACAGGAAAAAGCCTGGTTGGACAACACGGACCTCACAACACTTTCCATGGCCAACACAGAGGCTCTGGATCCTCCACACAACAACCTCAGAGGAGCCCTGGTGCCCAGCCTCCTGCTCCCTCCCTCCCAGGGGCTCTGGGGGTCAGGCTGGCAGCCTCTGGGGTTGCTGGGAGGCACGGGGCTATGCTGCCATAGCTGAGACAGCCTTGGCTTTGCAAAGCCTGAGGCACTGAGCAGAATCTGGGAGGCCTCGGGATGCACCCCCAGGGGTTGGGAGGCTCTGTGGGGTGTCTGTTCCTCCCCAGCCTCGAGTCAGCCCCCAAACCTGCACCAGTGTGCACAGAGCAGACACCTGACCTGCTGTCCTAGACACTGCATATCTAGGCAAAGCCCTCCAGCTCCCACCACCCCCTGCCACAACTGACCTGCTTGAGTCTGGACTGAGTCTCCAGGATGTCCTTCTCCACCTGGTCAGCATTTGTCTGCATGCGGGAGATGAGCACGGCCAGCTCGTTTGTGGAGGACCTGAGAGAGGGAACAGCAAAGCAGACGGGTGGGTAAAGCAAAGCTCACCCCCTCCATCACTGCCCAGGACCTGCTGCCCCAGGCCTGGTCCTTCAGGCCTTTCCCCCATGTCCACTGGGTCTCTCAAGAAAGTCTGAGCTGTGGCCAAGGGTATGGACACACACAAGTGGTCAGTGCCTGGTTGCTGCCCTCAGCCAAAAGAGGGCTGGAGCTGGTGTGTTCAGAGTGAGTGGTGGTGAGGGTTTTGCACACCACCCAGCCCACCTGCACAACTCCTTGCTGCAGGTGCTCAAAACTTTGTATGAATTCAGAAAAATATCAGAGGGGGGAAAGCAATAGGGAAAGAAAAAAGGGGGGGAAAAAACCTGCTGTAGGGTTCCCAAAAGCACCGACACCACATGTGGGGTGGGGAGACCCAAAGCCACAGACAGCTGGAGGCCAGGGGAGCACCCTGCAGAGGCAGCACAACATGCTCACCCTGTTTGGAGGTGCTTCCCTGGGTGCCTGGCCTTGGCTGCTGGCACAGGTGGCCCTTCAGCCCGACCCCGAGCTGCCATCCTGTTCCATGTGAAGCTCCCTACAGTGGTGCCCAGTGCCACCCCAAGACTGGGCTGCAGGGGACCAGGACTTGCTGTGCAGACCACAAGCCCCTCTGGGTGCTGTAGGCTGTCGTGGGTTTTCAGAGCTTGGGGAACAGCGTGAAGCTGAGTCAGGACAGGTTTAGTTAGGATATCAGGAAAAGGTTTTGTACCCAGAAGGTGCTCAGGCACTGAACAGGCTCCCAGGGAAGTGGTCACAACACTGAGCCTGTCTGAGCTCAAGGAGTGTTTGGCTCTCAGCATATGGCAGGATTCTTGGGGTGTCCTGCACAGGGCCAGGAGTTGGACTCGATGATCCTAATCAGTCCCTTCCAACTCAGGATATCCTACGATTCCAAGACTCCAATTTCCCAAGGCCATGGCACACCTACCAGCCTCCTTGCCCCAGTGAAGCTTCACTGAAGGTTCTCGACTGACCATTCCCTGTTACTGTCACCTCAGTGGCACCACACAACTGACGGTGCCACCACAGCGCTTATCCCACAAGCACCCTTGGGAATGAGCACCCCTGCTGGAGCAGCTGGATCCAAAGCCTGCAGCTCCCTGCGGACAAGGAAGCACAAACCTCGGTGCCACCTTTGTCCTCGTGTCCTGCTGTTTCTAACAGCATCTGCCCTTGAGGACAGTGCTGGCCCTACCCTGCAGGCAGGCAGAGCACAGCACTACCCGGATGTGGGCAGAGGCAGGAGGGTGTGGAGTGATAGCATCATGCGAGGATGGAGCCCTCGGAATGCTGCTGATGGGACAAAGTTCAGCAGAGGCCGAGTGCATTATGTGCTGGGATCTGAGACCAGCAGGAAAGAGTCTGAGCAGCAGCAATGGGACATCACCGGGGGTCAGCTGGAGTGGGGAGACACTTCTTCAGGGCAGGTTGGTATCTCTTTGGTGGAAGAAGAAAGTAGGAGAAAGGTGTGATGTCCTGCAGCAGAGCCACCACGTCTGCCCTTTAGCAGCACGCTTTCCTGCCAAGCCCCGGAATCCACAAAGGACAGGGGGAAATGATACCCTGAATGTCTCTGTCATTGCTCCAGCTGTTCCATGGTACATTCCAAAGGTTGGAACAGATGCTGGGATGTTCATTCATTACAGCCCCAAGTGACTGCAACATGCCAGGGAGTGCTAGGGTCATCCCAAGCCAAGCACTCGGGTGCCACAGCTCCCATTTGAAGTAAGCTTAGCCCACAGTGAGCATGGCCCGTGTGGCTCCAGAGGAGGCACAGTCCCAGTGCTCCTGCTCACAGCATCCTCCTGTCCCCTTTCCCCAGCTCCTCCCTTGTTTTTAATTTTCCAATCATGGGCCTGCACAAAGCAGCTCTCAGCTGCAGAGGAGGTTTGGGGCTGGCAGCATCTCCCGGGCACGCCTCAGCTTTCCTGCCTGGAATGCACACAGCAAAGTGAAAGGGGACTGCTGTGCTACGGCAGCACCACTTCTGCAGGGTCTAATTCCAGGGAATGTGGAGCCCAAGTGTCTTAGCATCTCATCCATCACCATCAAAGCATCATTCCCTGCTATAACCTGTGTTTTACATCCTGTTAATCATCCCTCCTACTCCATCCATCCCCTTTCCTGGTGTAAACTGCAGTGCTCAGGGAGATGCACAGCAGGGTGGACGGGAGCAGCACAGGTCTCTGTCCCTGTGAGCCTGAGCGTGCAGCAGGCTGGAAGCTCTCAGAGGTCCCCCCTCCCCAGGAGGTTACACAATCTCCCACTCATCCCTGACACGCCTGGAATGAGGTGGTGTCCCACGAGCAAATACTTGAGCACCACCCAAATTTCCTGCCCGGGCTCTCTGCGCAGGGAGGAGAACGTGAGTCACGGGCTGGGCTGGCCGCTGTCCCCGGGGACGGAGCCTCTCCCAGGGCGCCGGGAACAGCATCGTCCCCCCAGGAGGTCTGGCTGAACTTAGCTACTGCCTAAAGAGCATGGATGGGGTGTCCTGTTTGAGCCCATCCCAGTTTGTCCTGTGGCTGTGGATACCCCTGTGCTGCTCCAAGAGGGGAGAAGTGAGGATCCATCCTTCCCAGGGATGGTAGATCACCAACAAAATCCTGTTTATTCCTGCTGGCACTCCCTTTCTGGCTGAAGGAAACACTAAGGGCACTCCGTCCTTAAGGCTGGGCACAGGAATCTGCTTTGTTTAGGCTGAGCCACAACAAAACTATGGACTGAAAAGATGTCAGCAACCTCCTGGTCACAGGGACTCAGCCCAGCCTGCGCTGCACGGGGCACCTGAGGCTGGAGAACAGGATGCTGCTGCAAACAGCCTGGTTTTTCAGGGAAGCAGGGGTGATTCCTGGAGAACATCATCTCAGGAGCAGCAGTGGCGTGCTGAGAGGAGTCCGTGCAAGCACCCAGCCAGCCAGCCCGTGGTGACAGCCCGTGGTCACTGTCCCTCCTGGGGGTGTCCCTCTGCCCATCTCTGCCCCATTCCTGCTGCCCTCTCACTCAGCCAGAGCTGGGCCCTGCATTTCAGGGTGAACACGCTGACATTTGGGCTGCAGAGAGGCAGCCTGGCATCGGGTGGGATACGGGCAGCCACGAGCTCATGCTGGACACCCCTCAGCCCCCCGAAATTTGGGTCCAGCTCCACACACAGAGCATGGTAGAGCCACAGCCCTGGGACAGCAAAGCTGGGCAAAGCTCCTCCTGCTCCTCTTCCTCAGGAGCCAGGGCAGCCTCCTCCCCAGGGCTATCTCATGCCTAGGAGAGGCACAGCACTATTATTATTATTAATTGGTTCATTTCTTATACCACTTTCTGCCTCCTGGACAGTTCAGCTGCACACAAGGGGCAGTGTCTCTCCGCAGCAGCAGGACTGTCCCCCACTCCTGGTCACTCCTGCCAGGGCACTTTGGGCAGGACCACAGCACCACCCACTGCAGTCCCTGACCCCTCTGTCCCTTCCTCACAGGGACTTTGCTTTATGGCCACAGGGCCCAAAGCTGGGTCTGTTCTCCCCGACACACGCAGAAGTCCTGGCACATTTTGATTTGCCAGCGGATCCCAGCAGATCCCCACTGACCGCACGCCAGTGCTGGGTTAGTACCTGATCCCCTGCCTGTCCCCAAGGTCCACACTGCTCCAGACTGACTGGGGAGAAGCAGAGCGAGATGGTAGAAAAAGCAGCAATCCCAGGAGACACTAAAATCCCAGGAGATGACTTACCATCCACCTCCCGAACCACCCACAGCCTTTGTCAAAATCACACCCAGGCACAGCCAGTCCAGCCAGATCCAATTCAATTCCACCTTCTCAAGAGTTTTCCCTTTCAGCCCCACAGTGCCTCCACCTAGAGCAGGGTGCATCCAGGCTGTCCTCGGGGACAAACCCGTGCTTGCTGATGCCTCCCTGGGATGCGTCCACCAAGTGCAGACAGCAAAGAGCCCTGGACAGCCAGGGGGCTCAACACCGCAGCCCCAGGGACCAAGAGCCCTCTGTGGGGGTCCAGCTGTTAATTATGAACCCCAGAGACAGGGAAACTCAGCTGCTGCAGAGGCTCTGGCCTTGGGGCCACCACCAGCAGCTGTGGGCCACCAACATTTTCTTGGGGCCATCTGTAGAGTGTGTGCTGGTGGCTGCTCTCGAGACAGCTCACCCACCTTCATTTTCTCAGCTACTTTGGACACTGACCAAGCCCCAGGCCACGGCCAAGTGAATTAGGCTGCATCTGATGGTTGGTACCTCCTGAAACAAGCACAACTAGCTTGGTAATTGCTGTGCTCCTGGCTCCAGCCTCCATCCTGCATGGGGAAGAGGTGTGAGGTCCTGCTGGGATGCAGCTCCAGTTATCCTGAGAGGCTCATGCTGGGGGAGAGCCTGCCCAAACCCTCTGCAGGGTCCTGAGAAATCCCCACCCTGCTTTGGAAGCTGGCTGGGGAGGTGGAGAGACTGCATTAGTAAGGCTGAATAAAGCAGAGCCTGGCGCAGCTCCTGGGCTGCTGGGGAGGTGCCTCAGTGCAGCCAGGCCGCAGGCAAAGCTTGGTGTTCAGAGAGCCCCCAGACCTGTCTTTGGGATGAGTTTGTGTGTGCTCAGCTCCACTGAAGCTTCCCATGGCAGGGGTCCAGCTCCTGACACCCCCATGGGCAGCCCCAGTCTTTGAGGAGTCACCTTGTCCCCAGGCCCTGCTGCCCTGCCCAGACACTCCCCTCCTCAGGGGCTCTTGGCTGACCAGGAGTTTGGCCCCCAAACCAGCACATTTGGAGGCCAGCACCGTGTTGTGTTCACCCAGGTGTCCACACACACACAAACACTTGTCCTGGACTGCTGCTGGTGGTCCCAGGAGGTGTGACCAGCACCCCCTTCACCCTGCATGTCCCCTCCTCCTCAGCACAACCCCCCTGGCTGCTTCCTCAGCTTCCAGCCGTGGCAGGGCAGAGAATTCCCATGCAATCAACCAACACTACAATATGCAAAATTGCTGAGGAAGGTGGAAAATAATCCTGAGTTAACAGCAGCAGCTGGAGGGAGGGATGAGCTCTCCCTGCAGGATCACTCCCTCCCAGATGACTCCCTGGTCCTAGGGAAGCACCACATATCTCATTCTGTTGGAACTGAGGGAATCTCTTCATAGAATCACAGAATGGTTTGGGCTAGAAGGGACCTTAAAAACATCCAGTTCCAAGCCTCTGCCATGGGCAGGGACACCTTCCACCAGACCAGGGTGTTCCAAATAGGTCTGAAAGAGGCAAACTCAGCGATTCGACCTGCAGAGACCTGGCCTGTCCCAGGCTGGGTTAGAGCAGCCACCAGCAAACCCATCCTCACCCATCTCCACCACCTGAGCAGCAGCAGACTGAGCATCCTTCTCCAGGGATACCAGGGCACCGTCACACCAGCCTCACACAGTCAGGGAGTCCCAGGATCTCAGACCCAGCCTGGGATCTGCTTCATCATGGAGCAGACCCCGCTCCACCCAAACCACAGAGGCTGCTTTTATCCTGCTCCTACCCGCCCCAAAGGGGCTTTTTGCACCTCCGTGCTCAATGATCACAGCTCTGAGCACATCCCAGGCACTGCACATGCCAGGGGCTGCAGGACTCTTCTGGGAAGGAAGACAAAGCCCACCAAAGACAAGGACAGCAGCCAGGCAGCACATTTTGGTATCAGCTCCCAGCAAACCCCAACCTTCTGCTGCTCCACAGAGGGATGGCACTTACGATGGCTTAAAGGACACGGATCACCCATCTCTTGTCCTCCCCCAGGGTCACACAGCACAGACAGAGGAGAAGGCTCACACTTACTTGCTCGGTTTGACAGGGGAACCTCTGCTGGGGGAACTTCTGCTCGGGGAGCTTTTGCCCACCCCCTTGAACATGTTGGCCAGGTCCCAGCTGGTGTCCCGGGCTCTGCACAGTCGTGGTGGGCGCTGGCTGCCTGCTCCGGTCTGTCGGGATGGAGGGACAGGACTCAGCGAGGCACGGTCGGCGGCGCAGTAAAGAGCAGCTCCTGGGAGGCTCCTCCCCGAACGCAGGTGAGCAGCAGCAGCGGAGATGGAGGCACATCTGAAAAAGTGACTCGACAAACCAGTTTAGGGTGGAAAGAGCAGAGCCCCAGAGGGAGAACGGGAGACCTCGCCCTGGCTCCGAGAGTGTTTGGGATCACACAGCCACAGCCGAGCAGCAGCTTCCCAGCAGAGGGACAGAGAGCACTTTGCAGGGAGGAAAAGCCTGGGAACAAGACTTGAAGGGAGTGCACTGCAGCCACTAAAGCACATTTTAAAGCATCTCCTTGCAGCATCTGTCGAAAATGCTACAGAACAGCAGAATCCCCACGGACAAAGCCAACCAAGCGTTTTCCAAGGTGGCAGCAGCAGTTTGGCAATCGGCGATCCTCAGAACATGATGTTATTTTGCAGTCCAGCAAACTTTCAGCCCAGGCTGAGCACGAGGTGGCCCTGGCTTCCAGGAAAACACTGAGGGCTCATGGCAGAGGGAAAGTTAGCAGCTCCAGGAGCCTCAGCCACCAGGATTCAGGCTCTGGGACAAACCCAGCCCCAAAGATCTGGGTCTGAGGCTCTGCCCGGGCACCCTGTCTACACAAGACCTTAGACCAGGCTTTGCCTCTGGGCAGCTCTTTCCCCTCTCTTTCAGAGTCCCAAGTGGTTCCCAGTAAGCTCAGCAACATCCTGGCATCTCTGTGGCTCCTGTGGATGCCCATCCAAGCTGAGCTGCCCACTGGGGCTGCCCAGTCCCCCTGCTCTCCCTAGCCACAGCCAGGGCTGGCTATCTGCTGGTTTCAGACAAAGCCAAGTTCAAAGGTCCCCAAAACCCAAGAACCCTGTATTTCAGGCTGATCCAGCAGGGATCCCACAGCAACATGAAATGTTACCCAGTGCAGGACCAGAGAGGGAGGGTAGAGGATGAAGGGGACAGGAGAAAGTGGGGATCATAGCCCCCACATAAGCACCAGTGAGATACCAGTGATGCCAACACAGGTTTGTGGCTGTTCCTCACCTGTTTTGTGTGGTCCAAAGACAACCCAGGACCAGAGGGAAAGGCCCAGGGTCCATCCTCCCTTTCTAGGTGACTTCTTTGTCCTCTTTAAGTTTAAATCACACTTGTCCCAGGAGAGAGAGAAAGACACAGACAGGATGGAAAGTGGTTGCTGAGAGATCACCCCTTTGCCATTGACATCCCACTGATGCTCTCTGACCAGAGCTGGCAGAGGCCCCAGGAGAGCCCCCAGACCAGAGCCAGCCCCTATCATTGGCAAAGGCTTTTAGTGACCTAAAGCCTAACCAGAGATGGGTGTTGAACCTGATTTTGTACCTACACAAAACAGGAGCATGGGACAAGCACTTCTGTGGGAGGGCTGCCGTTTGCATGGGCCAGGAGGGGATTAATTCCCTGTATACTCAAAGGAAACTAAATTGGAAAAGATCAACTGCCTGTAAGCCCCTGGAAAACAGCCTCTGGCACGTGGAGGAAGTTCTAAGAATTAGTACCAAGAGTAAACCAAGCACATACCAGCACAGCCCTCTGGACAGCCTGCTTCCCAAGCCATCCACCACCCTGGGGCAGGCTGGGGCTCCTCACCTGCACAGCTTCAAGAGAGCACCTTCCTCTCCTCTGTGTAGCAAGACACAGCTGTGGTCCTTCCCTTGGCCAAGTCCCTGCCTGGCAAAGATCCCTTGGAAAGAGAGAGTGTTCCAAAGGCAATAGTCCTTGCTGTCAGCCCTGTGCACACAGACACACGCCCTGGCAGGCAGCAGCAGCCTCTGTGCCACACAGACGGGACAGACAAACACAGGGATAATCTCTGGGAGGAGAGCAGCATCCTTGGCAGGGCACCTGGCCGCTCACAGACCATGTGAGGCACGAGCTGGGAAGCCAGGCCAGGTCCTGCGTGGTCCTGAGCCCTAGTCCAGGAGCGACGCTGAGCACCCGGCCCGCCTCGAGCTGCCTCTCTGTCCCTCAGCCAGACAGGAGAGGAGGACAGGCAGAGCCCACACCAGGAAGGGCAGCTCCTGGCTGCCTGCTCATCCTCGGAGAAGCAGGGCTTGCCCAGCCCTCAGCAAAGCCCCATCCCAGCCGCAGGAGGAAAGGCCAGCAGGAGAAGCCAGAGGATGGCTCTGGGATGATGGGTCTTGCCAGTCCAGCAGCCCTGGCCCAGCACCCAGCCCAGAAGTTTCTGCTGCTGCCCAACACCTGTGCCAGCTGCCAGCTCAGCCTCCCCTGCTCTGTGACAGACACCAAGATCTGCCCAGGGGAAGGAGAAGTTGCTGCAAGAATCCTCAGGGGATTATGACAGATCCTCACACTTGTGACGGGCACTGCTGGATCCAGCCCAAGTCACTTCCAGATCCTCTGTGGGTTTTGCCCAGACTGGCCCAAGCCGTGCCAGGGCAGAGCACAGTGGTTAACCCAGACCCTGCAAGAAGCAACAGGCAAGGAGGCCAGTTCAACCAGTTCTCCACCACAGCCACCCACACAGCTGCACCTGGCACTGGGACCTGGGCCCAAAATGCCGGGCAGGACCTACCTGCCCCTGTGCAGCTGGAAACCCGAGCACAGGTCTGGGAGACCATCCTGACAGCATTGCCAAGGGTCCCCCATCTCCAGACCACTCCAGTCAGGCAGCCCCAGCCCAGCTCCATCTCCAACAGGATCGCTCCACGCTGCAACGGGGACTAAGCTCCCTCTGCCACAGCTGGCAGAGTTGCTGTCCCCATGGGAGATGGCTCAGGGGTGGGCAGCCTTCTTTTCATCCTGGTTGTTCCAGCCTGGAAGTGCTGCCGCTGATCCGGGGGCAAAGCCAATCCCAGAGCAGGTTGTGTCTTGCCCAGACATATTCCCAGCTGGGCTCCAGCTCTGTTTGGGGGCTGAGACGCATCTCCTGGGGGAATATACCTGAGGCTGGCTGCTCCTGCAGGGCTCCAGACACAACAGGAGGTGGTATGGGAAGTCACACCGTAATCACTTTATTCGTATTCCAGAACGGGATTTATCCCTGTGGCCAGGAGCTGTGCCAGGATGCAGATGCCTGGTTTTACAGGGCAGTCACACAACCAGCAGCTGCCTCTTTCTGTTCACACAGCTGAGGAGTTGCCTGCAGGGATAGATAGCAGGCACAGCTGCCTGGAGGACCTCGGTGAGCACAGAACATTTCAGGGCAAGAAGATTTCAGAAACCATCCCGGGCTAACCTTTCATAAGAGATTGGCAGAGGCTGGAGGATGGTGTGCTGCTGTTATCAGCTTGGCCTCTCCGTTGGGTTTTTACAGAGGGGATGATAGGTGAACATGGCCCGTAAATGTTTTACTGTTACCTGTGAAGACCATTTGCCTTCTTGGATGACAATGAACTTGCCTCCCCTGTGCCTCTCCCCTCCTGAACACCCTCTGCACACCATTCCTTTGGATCAGCTTTCTTTCCATTTCACCTCTTTTCTTTTGAACTTCTTCATTCTTGAACTCATCCCCCTGGGATGTGATGCAACAAAATCAAAGCACTGCACAGACCTCCCGTGTCATTGCACCACCCAGAGCTGCTTCTGGCCAGACACTGCAGGGGAAACTCTACTTTTAAGGTCCTAAATGACTCTATAGAGCAGTGGGTGCCACAGCAGAGCAAGGGAAGGACTTTTGTAACAAATTTAACCATTGGGATGTAGGAAGAGAAACACGGGAACAACCAGTGAGCACAGATGGAGAGGGTGGTTGGGGTTTGGTCTTCAATTGTTTGGCACCTGGAAACAGCTTGGAGCTGTTTATAAAATACCTATGGAAAAGCAGTTTGTGCATCTTCTCACCCGGTAAGGCCCCTGCTCATGATGACCCAGATTTACACCGAATAAAACCAAGGGCCCCTCTCACCAGCAGCACCCATCACTGCATCCCCAGGGAGCCCTCTGCATCCATGAGGGATGCTCTGCTCTGTGGGGATGCTGCTTGTTTGGCAAGAGGACCAGCAGGTACAGACATCCCAGGCCAAGACTTACAAAGGATGCCTGGTCTTTGCAGCTGGAGACTGGGCCTGTAACGCTGGAGCTGACCTCAGCCGCAGGGAAACCCTTCTGAGTGTCTCCAAAGCCATGGAGAACAGGGGAGCACAAAATCAGGGACCCCAGACACCACCTTGGGAGGAATCAGAGCCTGGTCCAACACACTCATCAGCCTCTGCTTGCCTTGCAGACAGCAAGGATGGCACCTTTTCATACAATTCCCTTTCCAGCCCTTTTCCTCCCTCATGGAGCAGTTTTCATACTCCACAAGCCAAAACGAATCTCCAGAGCCTCAGAACAGCGTAGTTGAAAAAACTGCCTCACCACTGGGATAATAGGGCACTTTATTTTCTGGAGTCTAAAATTACTGGGTCCTCAAACCTTGTTTTGCTTTGCCTTATCTTTGCCAACTGATAAGCAGAGGGGAAGTGCAAAGGCCCCAGGACTCCTCCCTGCAGGTGGAATTAAGACCCATTAAAGAGCTCCCCAGGTTGGGATAGGCTCAGCACCCTGCCAGGGTCTCCAGAGGTCAGGGGGCTCTGGATGCAGAGCCAGCTCAGCTCCAAGGGATCTTTCCCCAGAAACCAGAGGTGGCCCAATCCAGCATGGCACAAATGGGTAGCCCTTGTCCTGCTCCTTTGGATCTCTCTAAATACAGAGGATATTCCCACCACGCCATCTCCTTAACAGCCCAGTCCTAGGGCTGTTGTGGACTACTCATCCTCAGACCCTTCAGACATCAAAAGGACCTGCCTGCTTCCCACCCCACAGCCTCTCCAGGCTCATTCCAGCATCCGAAGCTCCTTCTGAGTTCAAGCCCCAGAGCTAATGAGCAGGACATCAGGGCAATTCCCTGCAGCAGTTAACGCATTAGCCTAATTTTCCTCTCCCCAGAGGATTAGCAAGGCTGTAATAGCACTAAATAAATTCACTAATGGCAGATTCTCAGGACACTTTGTCTGGAAAACTTGCTTATAACTTACAGGATGCAGCCTGCAAATTTGGCTTTATTATCCGGTGACACAGTTGATGGGAGCTGCTCCCAAACAGAGCAATGGGATCTGAACAAGATGTGTCCTAGATCATTAACGAGGCAATGAGGTAATTAAACACCTGCCTGGAGAGGAAGCTTTCACACACATGGCACAGCTGGAGAAGGAACCCATGGAATCAGGGTGGGAGATCAGAGCTTTTGGAGTGTTTCTTTCAAAGCTGCTTTGCCCAAACAGGAGCGCCCTGGAGAAGGAGCCATCCCCTGCAAACACTGGGATAAAGCACCAGGCAACCAGCCCGTGTTGGGATGACAGGAGCTTAAACAGGAGGGCAGGCTTGCTCTCCACACTCAGGTGCAAGGCAAAGGCCCTGCAACGTGCAAAATACCTGCAGGATGGCGTATTGCAGGTGGTGGCCAATTGAAACACGTGTTTGGAACAGCTCACAGATATTCCTGCTTGGGAGAACAACCTCAACACAAAGAGCTGACTGAAGCAGCAGGCGTGCAAAGAAGAGGGGCCCAGACTGGAACACCCCACCTGGCAAGACCCAGAGGCCCTTAGGAAGGACGGTGCTCACACCAGCGAGGAAGGATCATGCTTTCAGACACCAACCAAACCAAACCAAACCAAACCCAACCCAACCCCCAGGAGGGTTCTGCTTGCAGCACAAGGCTATCGGGGAGAGGAGGCAAACCCCTCCTGAGTGACTAAGGCAGGGAGGGGACAGAACGGTGACAGCCCCTGCAAAACCCCTCCCAACCCATCTGGGAGGGCAGAGGGTGAAGCAGCCAAGAACATTTGAGCCAAGGGGGCTCATACCCCAAACTGCAGCCTCCAGCCCAGAGCCCCAAATGATTTTCAATCACACATAAACCTCCTGCAAAGCTCCAATTGTGAGCTGCTGTTGCCTGACTCAGCAGCAAGTGCTTCTGTGTCATGGGCAGGCACCAGAGCAGGATGAATGTGTCTGCCACAGCTAATTCTGCATGGCCAGGCCTCACCTTCCCCGACTTAATTTGGTGCTCTGAGAAAATTAGACGTTCTCCTGCCTCTGTGGAAAAAGGCAAGCACTGAAGGTAACGCAGAGGCTTTGATGCTGCTCTTTAGTCATTCGGGCACCACAGCCCCGGCATTGCTCCCTAGACTGACCACCGGCAGGGATGGGAGTCACTAATCCTCATGCACAGCGTGTGAGCCTGAGGCAAAGCACCGTGTCTGTGCTGTGCACGGCCAGAAAGGTCCTGCAGCCCAGCGAGGCAGGGACAAGATCATTTCCAGAGCAAGAATTTTGACTTCAATAACTGCAGCACCTCAGGTGCTCAGCATTGGAGGAGTTTGACAGAGATCCCAGCGTGGCAGTGCCTAGAAATGCCAAGTGCACGCTCGGACCTGGCTCTGGATTTGAATGGATGGCACTGGGGAACATGAAAGCTGCGCCCAGGGCCGCCCGCACACAACAGACATGTAAATTACACCCCTCGAAAGTGGTTTTAAACCTCCCCCTCCGAGCCATTGAGGCTTTTTAGGCCAGAGGTGGGAAGGTTTTCACCACAAGTCCCTTGCAGCAGCCCAGGGAAGGGCTGGGGATGGACACAGCCTCCTCCCTCCCACACGGAGCTCGCACTCGGGCTCAGCTCTAAGGCTGTAACCGAGCACTGAGCAGGGCGCTGTTGGTCACAAGGTAAATCCCCGAAGCAAACACAGAGAGTGAGCACACGCCGGGAGTGGATGCTCCCGAACAAGGACTTGCCTGCTTTGTTGCCACCCAAATCCCACCGTGACTGATCCCCCGGAGCCGAGTGACAGCAGCTGTCACACCGTGGCTTTGCAGGACCGAGCCCCTGCTCAGGCACAAAGCAGCACAGCCAGGCGCAGGAAACCTCACCCAAAGGGAGAGGGGCAGGGAGGGGCTGCATTTCTCAAACCTGCTCACCCTCGGCGTGGTTTGGGTGAGCCCCAGACGCCAGAGCCCAGCACGATCCTCGGCTGTAGGTGCGTCCCCCTGGAGCCCTGCAGGATCAGCTGCCGGTGAAGTCACTCCAGTGAACCCTGCGAGTGCCAGGGCTGAAGGGGCAGGTCCCAGGGGGGAGAGGGACTCGGGCAGAAACCCCGGGTTCTCAGCCGGGCTGGGCGGGCAGCTGCAGTCCCAGCCTTTCCTCAGCCCAGAGCAGGGAGGGAGGAGAGGGCAGAGCAGGCGGGAGAGCCGGTGCTGCTCCTGCCGCAGCCCCAGGACAGCCCGAGCACAGCGGCTGCTCCCAGCCCGCCTCTGCCGGGATCCCACCACGCATCCCTCCCTCCCCTCCCACCCGGGTCACAAAGGGCTTTTCCTCGGCAGGAAAACGACCACCAGCTGTTCTTGTTTGAAAACAGCAATCCCATCCTGAAGGAAGAGGAGCAGCCGCAGAGAGTCAGTATCACATCAAATCACTCCCCAAGTGAGCAAACACCTCAATGACACCCCGGCTGCAGCCCACAGGGTACCTGTGCTGACAGGGCAGCTCACAAGAGCTGCGAGGGAACATGGAAATCCCTCAGCAGATGCATCTTCTCACAAGGATGAATTCTACTCCCACTGCAGTTGGACAGGGACTTCCCACTCCTCAATTCAGCATCTGCCAGGCAAACCTAGCACCTGCTGCTCCAGAGACATAGCCACAAAAGCCCCAGAGAACTCCTGACAGTGCCCACCTGGGATGTCCTACAGCCAGAGCAGCTTGGACTAGGCAACAATTTCCTAGCAAGAAAATCCATTGTTTAAAGTACTCCCAACCCTTTCAAAGGAGGCAGACACTGTTATTTAGGAGCTCCCAGGCCAGACTGTTACAATCCCATGTGCCACCTTTCAGTTCTTTCACTGCCCAGTTTGTCTCACGTTCCTCACTTCTGTCCCCCATGAATCCCTCAAGACCCATCCACTGTCTCCAGACCCCTCAGAGTGCACAACCAGAAATAAACATTGCTCAGACACAGGTCTATCACTGATGGCGGCGAGGGCCATGATGAACATTTCATTCCTATTTTAATAGATGCAATGGTACCAGGCACAGCTAGCTCAGCCTGTAATTAAAATTCCAGTGCTACTCCCAAAGATACTCCATAGGAAAAGTTGATTGAAAGCAATCCTCTTGACCATTCTGCTGGAGTTTCCTGCTTTGAGGGCAATCACATGGCCTCCTTGCCAATTAATTCATGGAAAGAGCGCAAGCACTTTAAAGGAACAGTGATGAAAGAGCAGGGCAATAAGGAACTTTCCAAGCCCCACAAGCCAGTGCTCTACACCTGGCCCCAGCTGTTCCAGGCCCAGCACCTAGGCAGGCCCAGGGGAATTGGTTTGTTCTGCACATCAGACACTTCACCTGCCTGCCCCGTCCCCCTGCAGCTCCACGAGCCTCACCTGTGCCAGCCCAGGCTCCACTACAGGTCTAAAAGGCTCAGTTTTGTCAATCTGGTCTGGTCTGCATCACACAGGCGACTTCAATAACAATTTTTTTCCATTCTTTACATTTTTAGGTTGCTTCTCCTGAGGCTCATTGGCACCTTCCATGACTTAAACCACACCACTGCTCACAAACCCCACTCCATTCACTTTCCACTAATACTACACAAAACAAACAAGTTACCTCAGACTGGTGCTATCTGAGCCTTGGGGCAGAAGATCCTCCTCCAGAGCTAAGTGGCCATTCTCCAGGGGTTCAGTAGCCCCAGGTGATGGTGTGATCTCGATCCTCTGAGTGCTTGGGAGACAAAGAGTGCTCAGTGTTCCTAATACAAACTACACGCCTCAGAGGTCAGGAATAAAACTTTATTGTTTCCAAATTTCTTATCTGCGTTCAACTGATCAGTTATCTGTCAAAAGACGTTTGGCAGAAAGAGGCCAACTGCTCTTAGGTTTTTGTAACTGTAACTAGAAGTGGCCACAGTAGGGGTTTCCCTGGAATCAATCCAGGAACAACACAAATCCGTGGAAGGAAAGCAGAGTTTGGTGCAAATCAAAGGAGAATACTTCTGTGATTTGATCCAAAAGCTGAGAAGAGCAGCTCAGCTGGACACAGGGACCAGGTAAGCCTGGCCATTGTGAGCCATTCCTTGCCTAAAAGGAAATGGGCTTTATAGGAAAGAGAAAGCTGCCAGTCAAGACCCAGTTTTCTAGAAATTGCCATCTGATTAATAAAGTCTTCCACATTTCTTTCACCTGTACAGTTCCCTTTCTTCTGTAAAATGCCCCTGGAATCCAGGGGCAAAGGGAATTGGCTACAACACCAGAAATTCTCATTTTGTTCCCATGTTGCAAAAATTAAACACAAACAAGAAGTTCCTCCTCCCACCTCTTTCTGAGCACACAGTCCTTCTGTACTTTGAGAACTCACAAATCAGATCAACTTGGAACAAAGCAAACATTCATATTAAAATAATGGGAATTGTTAATTCCCCCCATTCATCTGACATGCACCTTGCAAGGAAACTTCCCATTACAACAAAAACCTAATAATTCAAAACAGTCCTTCTGTTTCCAACCTTAAATCCAATGCCTAAAAAAGGAGGAAAAACACTTAGTCCAGACAACCAGAACAAACTGTTGCTTCACTTGCCAGCTACAGGCCGAGTGAAAACCCACACAGTGCTGGTGGAATCTTCCAAACGCTTTATTTAGGAACAGTTCTGGCCATGTGCTGTGGGCTTTTTTCCTGCTGAAGTGATCACAGTTATGGAATTATCTGCACTTTCAAAGTGCCCATTCCCATGGCACCTGTGTGCTTGCTTTATAAAAAATGCTGTCTGGCACGACAGAGATGAAATATCACTCACAAACCTACTGTCTCCTGTTCCTTATCCCTCATTGCAGGTGTAGCTACCGACCAGGGACAAGAAACAAACAACAGATGAACTCTAGAAAAAGATCATCTTGTTTTCAGGCAAGGTTTAGATCAGAGACAAAACAAACACCAAGAGACCCAACTTCCCAAGAAGAGCAAGTAGCTATTTCTAAAGCCACCCATGAAGCTATTTTCCCAGGAAAATACTTTCAGGAATAGGTTCTACACTGTATTTAGGTATTTAACAAAGTGTGTGTATGAATAAAGAAGGGTGCTATCGGCCCAGAGTACAAATTCACCACCACAGCAGGAGTCACCATCAACATTTGACATTTGCCATTTGCCATCCTTACTGATAAGGAAAAGAGGCTCTATTTTGTCATTTCTGAATGTTACAGTCTTAAAAAATATAGAGACTTCTGGGTTGAAAGGGAAGGAGAAGCTGCCCCCTTGGCTACTGTTCCACAGCCACTGTGTGGGAGCCTCACCTTGCTGGTTTAGTTCTGCATCTACTTCTGCCTCTGTTTCCCAATTACAGCCCAATTTCTATATCAAAAAAACAAATTATAGTGTCAAATAATGGGGCAGAGGCAGGAATCAAATTGTACCTGTACCCTGGTCCATGGTAAGTAGATGTGTACTAGCCCTGGACAGGCCACTGATCACAAAACTTCCCCAAGCAGAAAGGAATTTCTCTGTGCTCCAGGTTATTTTCAGCTATTTACAGTGTATGTTTGTTTCTGAGTAATTGTTTGTCTTTAATACACTGGGAGAGAATGCATGTGCACAGACATAAACACAGGACACAGGGGAGAAGATGGTAAAACTTCCCTCAGCTGATTTCAGGTGCAGGTATTTGTGTCCTAGAACCCTCTTGGAGCTTTTCCTTGAATACAGAATAAAACCTCTGTTCCTCTGGGGGTCCTGGTTAACTTTTGAATCCAAAAATGCCCTTTATATATCCTGTGAGGCCACTCTTGGCCTTCTGCTCCACCTTGTCCTCCAGAGGTGGGAAAGCAACGTGGTTAAGGGCCAGGTCAAAGAACAAGGGTTTGCATGGAATGGGCTGGAATCCTGGTGGGAAGTGCACGAGGCTGACTTGCTTGCTGACCAGGGAAGGATCCAGGCAGAAAGTCTCAAACCGTTCCGAGAGTGGCTACAAGAGACCGAGGCAGGGACACAAATTAAATTCCAGTCGCATCAGAAGGGTCAAACACCAAACAGGATTGAGACAAGGGAATTTCAAGCTCCCGTGTGAGGCCTCTGGGGACTCTGAAAATGATTTCACCTCCTGTCAAAGCACAGCTGCAGGATCTCTGGAAAACCCTCCCATGTGCAGAGAGAAAGCTAAATGAAGCAAGCTGCCACACTGGAAGCTGCAAGCAGCCTCCCAGCTCCTACTCCACTGTGTCAGGCACCTTCAGCACCAAGCCTAATAAGATCTCCTGAATACACCCATCATGACCAAATCCTCATCAATGTGACGTTTCTTGTGTTGTGAGAGACACTCAGGTATAAACAGGATAAAGATGATGGTCATTAAGAGCACAGATGGAATTTGCCTGAGCTCTTGATTCTTACCTTGCCATCCTTGACCTGAGATGGAGACTCAGTCTCATGAGGATCATTTGCATCTGTAAGATTGAACAAAAGGGGGTGAGAATAACAGGCTTGACCTCGGTGTAGAGTAAGATTGTCTCAGGAAGCAGCAGTGCTCCAAGTTTAGCCACGATCCTTGCTCTCTGGGATGCACAGGACAGTATTTTCAGCAGAATCAACTTGATTTCTAGAGTAACCACCACACACACTCATCTACAGGCAACACAGCCCTGCAGTGGTGGAGCTTCTCCTTCACACTGTCATGAGAAGGTCTGGAAAGCAGCACAGACTGAGTGAAGCACACAGCAGAAGATGATGAGAACACCCCGGGGGGGGTCTGTTAAAGCAACATTAAGGCAATAAAGGGGGCAACATACTCCTTGTCCTGGATTTCCAGCAGCAGGCACAGCAAAAACAGCAGCCCAAGAAATCACGAAGTCCATCCATCCCCCAAGTTCTGTTGACCAGGTTGACACTGACAGAGAACATCACTGCTCTCCCTCTTCCTAGCAGTTCAACCAGCCAGGCAAAACTGGGATGAGTAAGGCCAAAGTGCAGCAAAAAAACGAAACACTAAACTGTTCTGTGCAGGTTCCCAAAACGGGCACACATGCCCAGGAAGGGTTTTGACATCTCTGGGCAGGGAGCAAGATGCCAATGTCGAGTCACTGTCTGCCTACCTGCACTACACACAGCTAGAAGCAGCTAGAACTGGGAGGGAAAAGTACTTTTCCAGAGCCTGCATGAATGGTGATGGAAAATCATTTGGAACTTCAGAAATGAAATAAAAGGAATAAAATAGCTGCAAGGGCTTTAGTCAAGATACAGAGAGCAGAGTTCTAGCATAGCTGTGTTACTCACCTAAAATAGCTGCTGCTTGCAAGGAATACTTCTCTGCATTGACTTGAGTGATGAGATCCTGAACATCAGGAAGCTCCTAGAGCATTAAAGAAAATTATTTGAGAGCTTGAAATGTGCCAGTCTAAGAGTCAGAGCAAAGGTAAAACCAGACAGAGTAAGAACTAAGAAATTAACTCCTAGTTTTGGTAAGCTTTCCCAGAAGGGGAAAAGCTACAGCATTGTGCTTCTGGCACTACAGAAGTTGTGTAAGAGAAAATGCACAGGTGAGAAAACGTGGTAAATTGTTTTGGACTTGGTGCAAGTCTCCCTCCTCCAAGCAAGTGGGCAGTTGAAGTGCTGCCATGTCACTAGAAAGTCTCCGCTATAATGAACGTTACCCTTCTCCCTACTTAAAGATCACTCTTGAATTGTAATGGCCTGGCACCTAATTAACAATAAATACTGGGACAGAGCTGCTTCATAAAACTTCAGCTTCAGGACTGGGTTCCTACCTTCAAGCTGTTCCTGTGAGCTCCAGCTCCCGACTGAACCTCGCGGGCGTATTTCAGCACCCTCTCATACAACACAAGGGCTTCACTCCATTTCTTTACCAGGACATAGGACTGGGCAATGAAGAAACACCTGCAACAGTCAAGGGAGCATTGCTGATGAGTTTGTCATCCACATCTTTTGCCAACTTAAATGACTGACAATAGGTGATACCCTTAAGTAGAAGTGGGCAGTTTCCTTTTAGGAACAAGCCTCAAAGGACAGAGGAAACTGTATCAAAAGGCCTGCACAGCACACAGAGCTGTGGAGTTACAACTTCTGAAGGTGTCACGTGTGCTAAAGAAAACCTGGCTGTTTCTCAGTCACCTGTAAGCTTTGTACACAAGCGTCTTCAATCCAATCTCCTTTTGGAAGTTCTTGTCCTCTTCTAGGCCAGGAAGTTGTGTCAGTTCCACAAGGTTCTGTGCAAAAGAGAGACAGAATAACAAATGCAGGCATTGCCTTCCTCTGGAATCTGATGGTCTAAGAGAAAGCTGCCCCTTTTGACAAGTCAACAGAACACTCCCAGGGAAATAGTTTCCAGTTTTCTAATTATTAGTTTTCTAACCTTGTGAAGGACTCTCATTGAAACTTGTGCAAGTTGCCCTCAGGACAGACTTCCTGACACAAACAGGAATTAGGACCAAGACTCCTTAGATTTCACATGGACTAATTCTTTCATAAGGCATTCTCCTCTCCCATTCACAACTGCTTCAGCCACAGACTCCCTCAGTTAACTGCAAAATTATGGGAGAAACTCAGAACCTGCTTATGAAGAACAAGTATTTTTAGCTCCTACTTTCCCTGGCCAGCAGAAACTAAGGCAGCTCTAAGGGAGCTGCACAAGAGTCAGAAAGACTATTTTAAAACTGTATTAGAGTGCACAACAAAGGACACCCATTCAAGCAGCAGGTTCTGCTCTAACTAAAAGAGGCTGCGTTTCATGCAGATGTTGAACATCCTTGAGGTACTTGAAGGTACTCAGCTACTCTTTCAGACTTCACGCTAGTTCACTTGCAGTGCTGTATTTCTACAACAACGTTCTGTAGCACAGTTCTCTGGTTAGACTGGAGAGCTGGCTGTGTTCTCTCAGCACTACCTGCAGGATGATGTCGTAGAGGCGGATGAGGTCCTGCGGCCGCGGCGAGCGCTTGCCGTCCTCGTCGGAGCGCTGCTGCTGCAGCAGGGCCTTCTGCAGGGACTTGGCCATGCTCTCGTTGCGCTTGATGGCTGTGGACAGCTTGATGTAAGTCAAATAACTGCCAAAATAAAAAGAGAAAGCCCATCGGCACTGTCAGAGCTACTCGGACATTACTCTGTGTTCTGAGCTGCGGCAGAAAAACGTCCGGAAGGTCAACGTGAGAATCTGGAGTAAAATGTTGACAAAGCTGCCTGAATCAGATCCTTATCTGTACAGTCATCCTTTGGGATCCCAGAGGCCCAGAGTAAAAACCCCCATAAAACAAAACCAAACAAAAATAAAAGCTTGACATAAGAACATGGCTTCTTCACACTAGCACTGGCAGCAATGTTTGCCTATTACCTGTGTAAGTACTGGATGTTGGACACCTTCCCAGAATCATTTTCCAGAGAGTGCTCTCGCTGCTTCTGTGGGCAATGGAGACAAAACACTGCATGACTTACTTAAAACTGGCAGCCAAAGACAAAAACCACAGAACAACTCAAAGTTTGGCTGAACCAAGGAAGCTGTAACAGGCTTCTAGGCAAAAGATGGAGGGCTTCTCCACTATTTCTCACTCCAGTTCTGAAGAGGATAAATTCAAATTTTGCAGCTCTTTATTAAAAAAATCCCAGCAAGTTTAACACTACATCAAACCCAAGGAAACATGGTGTCACTGGAAGTAGAAACTGATGTTTGCTGCTTACCTGGTCTGGTTTCAATTCCTCCCGAACAGCCTGAATGGCATCTCTGCACTCACTGAGTAAAGACTCAAACAAACGTTCTTTTGTCTCCTCATTTTCTGCCTAAGAGCAAAGGAGATTCAAGACAGATCAGTAAGCAGAAATTTTTCTGTGATGCATGAATTAACTAAGGAGATTAAACAGAGTTTCCCCCAAATTATGTCTTTAAGGTCCATGAGTAGTTAGAACTAAAATCTGCCTGTCTGCAGCACATTCTCAGGGGAAATCTGCCAGAAATCGTGGGGAATGCTGAGAACTGAACAGCAGTGAGTGAAGGCTTAGCTCATGGCTTCACTCCTGCACCAGTTACCTTCCTTCCCAGCAACTCCCTTCCTTTCCTGGATGGTACCTGCACTTGCTCCCTGAGCTGAGCCTTGACTGCACTGTGGGAAAGGCCCAGCAAAAGAAGAGCTAAGCAGTCCTGAACTGGCAAACTACCAATGCAGACAGCTCTTGTTATGCTGATTTAATTTTTCCCATGTGGTAAGAACATGCAGATGATTATCTTTCCTCCACTCCCACTCTAACAATGCTCACAGTGGCAGTAACTTGATTTTGGAAGCATTTTTTACAGTAACCCTATATTTTAGTAGCAGGAGTGACCAAGTGCTTTTCTGCTGTCACCGTAAGTTTTGTTAAAAAAAAGCGAAGCAGCTTTTGGCCTTCTGCCCCAAAACCAGAACCTGAAAACAACTTTTAAAAAACAAGTTGAAGCCTGATCTCTGCCTAATTTATTGGCATATCATGTACCCAATTAAACAAGCTCCCAAAGCCAAACTCAGCCTTTATTCAGACGCTGAGAAGGAAACCAGGTGGAGATTGCAAGACTCGCTGATTCAGTATGAAAAAACTACTCTCAAGCAAACCTCAGCCTCAGTGATTGAAGGAGAATTCAAGAGCACCAGCACCATGTTCTACAACTCCCACGTCATGTAACAGTGCAACATGAGCTTTGCTGCAATAAATTTGCAGTTGCCCAAATGAATGAAAAACTGTCTAAAACTTGTTAAAAGAAGTCTAAAACTTGTAAAAATGCTCACTTGTTTATCTACTGTACAACTCTACAGTCTCTGCCTCTCCACTTCCCACATTTGCAGACCGAATCAGTAATGCTATTTTTACTCCCTCACAAAGCCTCAGGTATCCTGTGATGGAGGCAGCTTTTTGGGTTTGGGTTGTTTTATTTTTAAATTAAGATTTGCTGTGAGAATTTTTAAGGTGGGACTGACTCCTGAGAATAACCAGAGACAAGTCTGACTGCATTCTCAACCTCACCCAGAGCAGCACAGCAATTTCACTGTAAGCACAAAAATGAAAACAGACACGGCCAGATCATCATTCAGGCACAAACAGGGCAAGGGCTGGGCCCTGCAACAAAACAAAGGCTTTCTTTTCCAAGCAAAAACTCCTTAAGCTGATTCCATGCATAAATACACATGTTCTGATTTGGGAGATATCAGATCATAGGACTGAGACACAAGAAGCTGGTGATTCAACTGTCCTGACAGAATTGCACAGGTTCATCTTAGAGGGTTCATGGAAACCAGTCCCACAGAACCCAATTGCAAAAGTGTGGAGTGCTCAGCTGTCAGGTTTTCTTTGGTCTAAACCACTGTGTAACATCTCTGACAGTTATTACCACCCATTTTTGCTGCAATCTAGAAATGAGCACAGAATCCTTGAGGCAATACCAGGTAGGAGCACACCTGTGTCACGCTGCCCTGCAGCCTTGGCACTTCTACCTGGTGAGAGCCAATGGGCCCCCAAAGTCATGCCTTCAAATCTACAAAAGGACTGACACAAGCAAGTTTAAACCTGGATTCCTGTTTCAGTTCAGCTTATCTGTTCTCTTCCTCCCATTACCAATAAGGCACCAAAGACAATAGTATAACTGCACTGGGAGACTCGATTTTTACACAAAAAAGACTGGTTTTACTCCTAATTAAAACCTGCAGAGCACTGCTGTTATGTCAGGGTTTCAGCTCAGTGAAGATGAGCAGAAAGATGCCAAAGATCCCAGGAAGCACAATTCATTCACCTGAAGCTGGACTGCCCATCACAGCTGGCACAACTCCAGAACTGCTGCCAAAAAGGAAAGTTTTAGCCCTCTGGGAATGTAAATAGTGCTGCTGCATGCTCAGCTCTCACTAGTCCACTCAACTCCTCTGTTTAGTCAGACCTTCCCAGGAACACAAAGCAAGATGAGAACAAACTTAGGCTGTTCTGCCACTACTTTAGAGAGCAATTAAACTGAAAAAGTCCAACTGTTAGCTGCCAAGATGGAAGTTAAATGAGGGAACTCTAAGCTGTACTTCCACCTGCTGGCCACACTTATGTGCTTCCTGAAACCAAATCCATTCAGCAATGTCCAATTCCTAACATTATGGGTAACAATCAGGTTTCCCACCCAGCCACATCCTGTTTATCCTACTCACACTCTTCTTACCACTACCCCCTGCTCTGGTCTTACCCATCATTTATATTTTTATTTATCATTATTATTCTCCTGGTGATAAAAAGTTTTTAATGCTGCAAAATTCCCAGTATACTGAAGAAATGTATACTTCAATTCTTCAGTATTGAAGTTGATACTGAAGATCCTCTCACTGCCTTTTCAAACTCTGAGTGTGTATGCAGCCACTGAAAAAAGCAGGATGCCCCATCTGGTCACCACTTCCAAGGAAAAATGTGGAAAATTTGACTACAATACTAAAGACATGCTTAGTATGTGCCACTGCAAGTTCCAGTGAGCTGGCCTTCAATGATCCTTGAGTCCTTCCCAACTCAGGATATTCCATGATTCTATGAAGTGTTTCAGAACCATTACATGTGAAACTGATTTACATCCTGACACTCATTAATCCACTTCCTGCTTTTGAAGGTTTCCAGAAGTCAACAAGAGAATGGAATAGATCTCATAGTACCTGCTACTGGCAAATGGCTATTTGCTGCTGAAAAAAACACACAGTCAATATGTATCCTTTTTGTTTTGGCTACTCTGAAGTTGGAGCATTTTAGCAAGATGCTTAAAGAAATTAGAAGGGTAATTCAAAACCAGTTACTCTCTTAAAAATGTAACCTTCATTTCCAAGTGATGTACTAATAATAATGGTTATCACCTTGCTGCTGGAAGGCAGCACAGAATGTTCCAAGGAACAGGAATACCCAGAACAGATCTCCCAGACTACCCCACTCAGCAGACTGTGAGAGCTATCCCCAGCTGACACTGCAGCTTTGGGTTATAATCAGTATTCCCCCACTTTTACCTTTAGCCTTCCAGCCCCACGTTTTGAAAAAGATGAGATTACTCAAAAGCTTTTAGTTTAGCTACCAGGTATTGTACAGAAGGAAGGAGGATGGTTAGAAGGGACTGCTAGAAGGGATGGAGAGGGCTGCTGGGTTACCTGAGCGATCGCTGCCTCGTTGTCAGCCAGCCCCAGCAGGAAGATCCTCACTTTGTCAATCTTCACTGGGACAGTTCTCCCTCTCCACTCCACCTCACTCATCGTGGCTGCCTGCTTTGCCCGAGTCTGGGTGATCAGTGCCTGCACAAAACACACTGAGCTTAGGAGCTTGAACTCACAAGGATGCAAAACTGAACCTCCTGAATTCATGTTAGACTTGACTATTTTGAAATCAAACGACTTTTTGGGAAAGTGTTGCTCCCCACAGGGCCTAGGCTTGCTTGCTCACTTCTGTTCTGGCTCTTGACTGGTTTGCTGCAGCAATATTCATGCTCAGCACAGTAATAAAGAATATTTCAAGTTGAGGCATGCAAATAAATTACCTCCAGTTTTTCTGCAAGAAGACCTTCAGTGCCACCAGACCTCAGTCTCATCTGCATCAACTCATTCATGGCAGACTGGTCACCTGAGAGAATCAACAAACTGAGATCACATTTCCATCTGACTTCAAAATTACTTTCATATACAAAAACTAATCATTAGATTTTATACTGGCAGTTTAGGGACAAGCTTGTAATTTCATTCTGACCTCATAGGCAAGCTGCCACAAACTGTTATTCTGTCTTTCTGCACATAACCACAGGTGCTGTTGCAAAATGAGGCCCTTCCTGCATTGCTAAACTGTCCCAGAACATGTGCAGAATTTGCCCAAAAGGTTATGGCCTCAATGTCACTTAGAGCAGGGTTTAACTAAATCAATATTGCTTTCCTGTGAACAGATGAGGCCCCCTTCCCTTACCAATGTTGTAGGCACAGTAGCGGATGTTGGGCGAGATCTCCTCCACACGCTGGTTATACAGCACAGCTTGTTCTTCTGTGAAAGCATTGGCCAGCTTTTCATAGATGGTCCTACAGCAAAGGACAAATATTAACACTGCAGCGTGCATCACTTGTGAGGTGCTATCCTAAGGGAACAGTTTGTGTCTGTGCACTGGAGGATGCTATTTCTTCAGCAGCACCTCCCAGTTAAGCACAATTAACTAAACAACTCACCGAGTTGCTGTACATAATTAAAGTGATCCAACACTATTTACTGAACGAAACTGGTGAAGTGAGGGACTCACTTGCATTTGTTGAAAGCCTCCATTGCTGCCTTCCACTCCTGATGCTCGAAGCGAAGCATCCCGGTGAGATAAGCCATGTACGCCTGCACACAGAGCAAGGGCAAGGTCACTCCCCCACCATCAACTGCCTAATTAGTGCCACCTTTAGCAAGAAGGCTGCTGTGAGTCCTGCAGTGACTAAGCTTTGCCCTTTTCACTGGGGCTTCCCACAGAAGACAACTGAATTGAGTGACAGGTTACAGCTACCTACGTCTTCTCCTTTAACTGACTCTGCTACATTTCTAAGGAACCGCAGAATCATAAAATGGAATCACAGAATGGAATGGGTAGGAAAGGAGCTTAAAAATTATCCAGTTCCAACCCCTCTGCCATGGACAGGGACACCTTCCACCAGGCAAGGTCACGCAGAAATTAAAGCAAAGGTATTTCTTGCTTGTTATGCGATGGCCCACGGATGTCACAAGACTTTTTCCCCAGCAATATGTTACACAATAGCAGTTTAACAGTACAGCACTGCAGCCCCTTGTTCAAAGAGGTCACAACAGTTATTTCCAGTTTTCCAGGAACTGAACCCCCAAATCTTGCATTCTAGGTGGCTACTTCAGCACATTTAACAAAAAGGTAACTCAGTAGCAGTTTCTTCGACTGTGTTGCACCATCTTAGTCACCCTCAATTCTTTGTACTTTCATTATCTATTGAGAAATAGTAATTATTTCTTCACCCCAAATTCCAAAGGTTTCTTGTTCAGCCTTTGCCGTACAACAAGATCAAAGTATCAGCGGTTACCTGAGCTTCCAGCTTTGTCTTGGCATCCACCCTGTTGCTCTCACAGAGCCTCTCCAGCTCCTCGGCGTGTTTCACAGCCTTGCGCAGCCGTGAGAGCAAATGGAAGCGCTTGCGGGGCTCCGTGTTGGCCTCCTGCTTCAGCTGCATGGCATAGCTCCAGGCCCTCTCTGCATCCATCAGGATCAGCAGCAAATACCTGCAGGGCACAGGAATGTCCATGGGACGATGATGACACTCAGACAAGAGCTGCATCACCACCAGTTCTTTGCCATTTGGTCTGCCAAGTTCAGTAGCAGAAGTTCAGCTTGGTTAGTAAGAGGCAGATGCTTTTACTTCTTAAAAGTTCTAAGCACCACAAAGCCTTGTTATTCCTGACTGGTTTCTGCTGTGTTTCTCACTCAGAAGTGTAATTACCCCACTGAGCAAGAGAATTAGATACCATTCTGCAGTACCACAGACACTACAAAAACAAGGGATTTATCATTTTAGGCCACTCTTCAAACTGGTTCAATATGTCCTTAACAACACAGGCGAATGCAGCATCATGTGTTGTTTTCTCACAAGAAAAGACAAGACAGGAAACATTTCAAGTATTCCTAAAAGAAGGGAAATGAGCCCAAAATCCTGGCTATTCTCCACATATTCTGTCAGATGAGCATTCTGTCAAATTTAGAAGATTTAAGTAAAACTTGCATTGCAACATTTCTGTTCAAACAGAAGGGACTGCATCTCCAACCACAACCTTGCTGGCTACAATATTTATATCACCAACATTCCCATGGCTTCTTTGCAACAGACCTGAATAAGCATTTCCTCTTCAATGTCACAGGAATTTACTTATGAAAAGAAGCCATTTTAGTAACTATGAGGGAAGAGAAGGAACAGGCTGCTGCTGCTCCTTCTTCTCCCACTGGCTGAAGCTGAATCTGAGCAGTGTATCCTGCACCTGCACTACAGCCTCAATTTTTATTAGTATCAACAACACACATCTCTGAAAATAAATATTTTGGATGATATTGCACAGAATAGTTTTCCAACTGAAACAGAAATTACTGAAACTCTTCAGTAACACACTGAATTCTCAATTCCATCCAGTCCCTGTACCTGTTGTCTGAGAGAATCTCCTCAGTTACTTTCTTCCCAGTGAACTTGTGTCTGTTGCCCATCTTGAAGTTGAGAGTTTTGCGGAGCCGCCTCAGCCTGCGGGAGCAATAACCCCTAAAAACAGACAACCAAAGTCAGTTTGGCCAAAGGACAACTTTGCTTCTGTTTATTGCTCTATCCAAACAGAAAAAAAAAAAGAAATAGAAGACTAAATAAAAGTCTGTATCAGGCAATGTTTTAACAATTAAAACTCCATGTGTGACATACGGCAGCTCAAAAACTATCTGTAAAAGCAACAATTAATAGAAAACAAGGTAAGAAGACACATAGCTATTCATGATCTTGAAAAATCAGGGTGATGTGCTCATTACTAACTGCTTTACACGTTTATTGAACACTGAGCTCTGGAGGAGTACAGTGTCTATGATGGAGGTGTGAACACAAGCTCCTATGGGCAGTGGAGATGCAAGAGCCAGTCTGCACAGCCACAGCACAGGACAGCCAAGGGAGATCAGCACACACGGCCTCAGGTGGAACAGCCTGTCAGGGGTGCTCACCTGGCAGATGGGTTTTGTTGCCTGCTACAGGGGGGGGTTACATTTTAAATGAAGTGAAGCCAAGCCCCAGGAGCAGCTCCCAACACTAACCTGTACCTCTGGAAGTCCCCATGCCTCAGGCCGTGCTGCTGCTGCGACTCCTTCACGATCTGCAGGACTGTGGCTCACGTTAAGGCACACTCACAGTGCAGCTGGCACCAGCTCCTCCTTCCACCCCAAAATAACAGCAGGGAACCCCCCAGACCCCACGAGACAAACACACTTCCAAAAGTGGGGCACCCCAAAACCTCCTAAAAGCAGAGAGCTGAGGGAGCTGATGGTTCTAAAGCACCTCATGAGTCCCTGGCTCCCTCCAGAGCTCCTGTCAGCAGAGACCAAGAAAAACCCCAAGCACCTCCTCCTCCAAGCATCCACAGGAGTGCTGCTGTCACCAGAGCTCATTTTGGGATAAGCAGCTGTGCCAGAAGACCCATCCAGGATAATACATCTGACTGCCCCAGCCTGGATACAGGACTCCCCAGCCACGCCTGTGACCCAGTTTTGTAGGAAAAACTGAGGTAGAGAAGCTTTCCTGCCCAGGAATGTCCCCTTGCTCAGGAAAAGGATAAAACCACCCTGAACATTATCACTGCTGCCTCCCCAGCACAGCTTCCACAAACAAAGCACCTTCTGAGCACAGAACCTCATACAAAGAGTTTTTGGAAATAACTCCAGGACTGATTTTCTCAATTTTTCAGCACATTTCTAGTCTTGCTGGACATTGCTGTAACAAGCATCTGTGACAGAAAGCACTGCCCTGTGAGCTGGGGCACCATCACTCCACTTCCATCCAGTCTCCACATCCTTCAGTGTATTTGCAGAGTTCCTGCACTTCCTTTATTCCCTCAGTTATTCCTACCAAATAACACCATGCCACATTCTAGTAAATCAGATGTTTTTCATTCAGTTTCCAAGGCAGGTTATTTCGTGAACAAGAAATAAAATTCTGAAATAAAATCTCCACCACAAACAAGAAACCTTTGTGCTATATATATTAATATCCAAAATTTTCCCTTTTAAGCTTTACCAAGAAGCCTTTAAAGAAAACCCACAACACAAAACCAGACTGTAAAACAACCCCAACAAAAGAAACACTATTACTATACCTAAAGAAACCACCAAACATTTAAAGTTTAAAATGACAAATATCAAAGTGCTTTCTTGGGACTACACCTAAAATAAAGTCTCTTAAGTATTAAAACCTGCACCAATAGTTATTACACTGTCTTACACTGAATTATTCTGTATTTGCAGAACAACCAAATCAAACTGAGATGTCTCAACACAGCCCTCCTCATCCTTGTTGTCTACTCAAGATTTTGTTCAGACTCTCTTTTATCCTGCACAGCTACTTGCTGAATTTATATCTCATAATTTTTTTTTTTTTTACTTTTTTCATTGACTTAGACATTCCCAGGGCAACTATGTCTGCATCTTACTGGACAGTTACTGACTACACAACACCTGCCATATGCCACGTGGAAAACTGCAACTTGATTTCCCTCGGGTTTCCCTCTGACCCAGAAGATAAAACTCAGCTCTATCACAGCTGTGCAGCTGGACTGGTTTCACATCGAAGTTTCACCTACGAAACCTCCACGAGCTTTACATGCCGAGCTTTCAAAAGCACTAAACCTGCAGGAGCCAGTCTGCCACCTCAGTGCACCTGTTAAGATATTTTTATATATTACTGCTCACTTCAAGCTGCAGTATCACCACGAGCAGCTCACGGGTGACCTGCTCTTACCCCAAAGCACACGGCCCAGCACACAGCTCCGCCGTGGAGACTGACGCCAGCTGTCACGCGGTTCGGAAGGAGACGCAGCACAGGTAGAACGTAATTCCATAAATCAGGAAAGCCAGGCCGACCCGTTTTATCCAAACCAAACCCTCGCGCAGGCCCATGCCAGCACCGCCCGCATCTCCGGGATGCCCCTGCACGGGGCCCGA
>WAAG01058268.1:2301-79328 GCA_013390105.1 Tichodroma muraria | reverse complement strand
CGGCCGCCCCAACCCCTGCCGGGGGGTAGCATCACTGACTTTTCCCCCCATCCCAGGGCAACCCCGCCCCGGCCCGAGCCCCTCTGCGGGGCGGTTCCCCGAGGAGAGCGGGCTCGGGATCCCCTCCCCGGGGCGCGATGCGCGGGGCCGGGCGGGAGCCGCGCCCCGGAGCCCCCCGGGCCCCCCCGCTCNTTTTCCCGTGCGATCCCTGCTGACCTCTCCGTACACCCCCTTTTCCTTTGCATCCCTGCTGCACTCCCCACTGCACGTGTTTTCCTGTCCACCCCTTTCCTCTGCATCCCTGGTGCGCTCCTCACTGACCTTTCCCTGCACGCCCTTTCCCTTTTCCTCCCTTCTGTGCTCCGCAGCGCGCTCCCCCTGCACCCCCTTTCCCGTGCAATCCCTGGTACACCCCACACTGATCTCTCTGTGCACCCCGTCACCCTGTGCGCCCCTCCGGGGCCTTCTCCACGCACGCTCCCCCCCCTCTAGCCCCTGTCCGTGCACTCCCGGCCATGAACGGCTCGCTGGCGGGCTCCGGGGGGGGCTGGCAGCCCGAGTCCGTGATGATCCCACTCGTGTACCTCGTCATCTTCCTCGTGGGCACGGTGGGCAACAGCCTGGTCCTGGCCGTACTGCTGCGCAGTGGGCAGGTGAAGAACACAACCAACCTCTTCATCCTCAACCTGGGGGTGGCCGACCTCTGCTTCATCCTCTTCTGCGTCCCCTTCCAAGCCACCATCTACACCCTGGAGGGATGGGTGTTCGGGCCTGTCATGTGCAAGGCCGTCCACTTCTTCATCTACCTCACCATGTACGCCAGCAGCTTCACCCTGGCCACTGTCTCCCTAGACAGGTAGGAAAAGGAATGGGGGGGGGGGGGCGGGGCCCGCCCACGCTAGGGTCCCCTTCNNAGTTCCCTGCACCCTGAGGTTCCCCTTTCTCTGGATCCCACCGGGGCAGAGAGGGGACAAAATCCCCTGGAGCTAAATCCTGATCGCTGCGATCTCTCGGGGCTCCTGGGGGAATCAAAGGAGCATTTCCCATGTGTGCAGAGAAGCACAACCACCTAGCATGAAGTCCTGCAGAGGGCTGGGTGGAGATCCCTGGCCCCAGCGCCCTGCTGGAGGAAGTTTTCAGACCCTGAAGCTGTAGGACTGAGATTTATCCACCAACCCTAGCAGTGAAGAGGGGATGAAAAATGAGAAAGAAGCAAAGCTCAGTCCCTGCGCAGCTCTGGCTCTTCCTGGGATGCACGGAGGGAGCCCCTACCCTCCCAACAGCCCCCAGCAAAGCAGGCAGACCTTGAGGAGAAAAAACCACTGGGATGTTTGAGCTGAGACACTGATTTCCCCACCCTCCCCTTCTATTAGCACCCCTTTTCTGTCCTGGTGCTGTCCCTTGTCCCAGTGATTATCCCAGCCCATTCGAGGGTGGGTTTCCCTGGGAAGCCTGTTGCTCCTGCCTGTGCTCTACCTCAGTCCCTGCCTCTGCAAGGGCTGGTGAGTTATGACCCTGCAGCAAGGGACAGGCCAGGAGCTCCTGGTGCTGCTCCACTCAGTGCCCAAAACCTGTGAGATGGGATGTGAAAAGTCCATATGCCAGTCCCCTGGGTGGCCATGGAGCCCAGCTGGATGTGTCCTGCCATCCCAGCACAGCACTGAACTGGCTGCTGACAGGACTCCCAGGAGCAAAAACACATCCAGGGGCTGCCTCTCCCCCTGCATCCCACAGAGCAGAGGGAAGAGCAAGGGAAGGCTTGCACAAGGCTCAGATCTGGGTGCAAATAAGGGATCAGCTAATTACAGAACTGAAAAGGGGTGATGTGCTCTCACGTGTGTCAGTACAAGGAATGCTGTGTCTGGGGATCCTGGGCACTTGCTCCTGCCTTTGTATCCTCACTGCTCCAATCACTTGTGCCAGGCAGTGACGGTCAAGCGAAGGTCTGCTGGATTAGGGGAGGGACAGAATAGGACCATCCCCATTGTCCCCACAACCACTGCTAAGAGCAGAGGGTGACAGGACAGGGTCAGGGAGAGAATCTTCCCCAATCCTTTGTGTTGCACAGGGTCCCTAAGAAGCACAAGGGAATCAGTTGTGTGACTAACTTCCCCAGAAAGCTCAAATCCATCATTTCTACCCTGTCTCCAATCTGCTCCTGGTGATGCTTTCTCTGTGCCCTCACCAGGATTTCAGCCATGTCCCTCTCCCTTTCCTGTGCAGGTATTTGGCCATACGATACCCCCTGCACTCCAGGGAGCTGAGGACACCCAGGAATGCCCTCCTGGCCATTTGTCTCATCTGGGGGCTCTCCTTCATCTTCTCGGGCCCTTACCTCAGCTACTACCAGGAGTTCCAGCTGGCCAACCTGACTGTCTGCCACCCCATCTGGGAGATCTCCCAGCGCAAGATCATGGACGTCTGCACCTTCATCTTCAGCTACATCATCCCCGTGCTCATCCTGAGCCTCACTTACGTGCGGACTATCCGCTACCTGTGGCGGTCTGTGGACCCTCTCCAAGACATGTCGGAGTCCAAGAAGGCCAAGAGGAAGGTCACCAGGATGATCATCATTGTTGCTGTCCTGTTCTGCCTCTGCTGGCTGCCCCATCACCTGGTCATCCTCTGCGTGTGGTTTGGGTACTTCCCCCTCAACCACTCCACGTACGTGCTCCGCATCCTCTCGCACGTCATCTCCTACGCCAACTCCTGCGTGAACCCCATCGTCTATGCCCTGGTCTCCAAACACTTCCGCAAGGGCTTCAAGAAGATCTTCAGCTGCCTCCTGCACAAGAAGGCCACGCACAAGGTGCACGTGGCCCAGGCCACCAACACGGTGAGCACACTGGAGGCAGAGCTCAGTGAGGTGACCCAGCTGAGCGAAGCCCTGCCCGGCCGCTCTGCCGCACGCTGCAGGCTCCCCGCACAGCCCTGGGGGGAGGCAGAGCTGGTGGGGCAGCAGCAGAGAGCAGATGGCTCCTCCGTCACCTTCAGTGTCAGCTAGCAGAGCTTCCTCCCACCCCATGGCTTTGCAACCTCCTGCAGCATCGCAGGCCTGGGGCCGGGCTACGTTTTGGGTTGAAACGGGTCCTTTTGAACCTTTTTCGTTCAAATGCATCCAGATATCATAACCATGATGCTGCTGATACAAACTCAGCCAAGAACCAACCAAGGACAGGATTTGCTTCCACCAAGTGCTTGCTGAGAGCGGGAAGCTCAAACCCCAAAATCATTGCCATGTGTAAACACCTGTTCCTCTATCATGGGCAGACTTTGTCCTTGTTGCATCTACACCCAGAGCCTGTCAAAAGCTCTGGCCCCTCCAACCAGCACAGCATCTGGAAGTAATGGGTGCACTTTTAGGAGCATTTGGAAAGTCTAGGTTTGTTTGTGTCCTGGTGTAGGAGCTGCATCCCAGGGCAGCACCGGGCACAAACCCAGCTCAAGCAGGAAAATCCAGGAGCAAAGCACAGAAGGACCAAAGGGACAGAGGTCATTTGCCCGGGAAGCGCAGCCATGGACCCATGATAGGGGAAGGATTTTAATGCCTTTGGACAGCCTGGGGACTGCTCAGCATCTCAAGCAGGCGAGGTGCTCATGGAGACAAGCAGGGCACTGACACTGCTTCCCTGATGCAGGACAGCCAGGGCTGTATGAGAGCTGGGGGTGCCCAGCAAGCTGGGGAAGCCTCAATAAAGCCCCTCCATCCCACTTGCCATGTCCAGCTCCTTTGAGAAGCCCCACAGCTGCAGCAGAGGAGAGGCTGGGGGGTGGTGGGATCTGCTGGATTCAGGGAAGCTGAGGGGGGATGGAGGATGTGGGTGATGCCCGAGCACATCCCTGGACGGGGGCGCTGCGGCACAGGAATGTCACTGCACCTGCCGAGTGCAGATGCCCACCGGAGGCTGCTGTGATTCACACTCCCACCTCATAACCCTGCAAAGGCTCCACGGGTGCCTGAGCCCTGTGACTGCCACCAGCCAAGGGCTTTAACCGAAGACCTTCCTTTTCTTTACCAGAAGAGCATCACTGGATGCTGGATGCTGGTCACTGGACTAGGATCAAGTCACCCTTTTGAAAACCCCATGTCAGAGAACAGCCAGAGGTGGTGGCAAAAGTGCAGGGGAGCTGGGGTGAGCTGTGCACCCCTAAAATTCCCAGGTGTGCCCCCCACAGCCCCCATGAAGGTCAGGTCTCTATAAACTGCTATTACAGCAGTTTATAAACTGAGCCTGTCTGCACAGATTTCACTGTTCTGAATGCCCATGCCAGAGCTCCCCAGGATTGGGATGGGTATTTCTGTCCAGGGCTCTGGCTCTCCCTGGGGTTCTGGTCCTGACACAGCCCTCCTTGACCCGGCCCCAGTGCTTGCCCTTTTATTTCTTGAGAAGCTTTTGACTGTAAAACATTTCTTTTTCCCTGCTGAGTGTTATTATAACCAGATCTTCCTCTCCCCACAGAGACTGCCATAAATCGGCCACCTCCTCCTATCAGCAATGGTGATATTTAGTCTAGTCCTGTTCCCAGCATAAGTCACAGAGAGCAGTGTATAAGCAGCTCCATTAATTACATCTGCATTTATCTCCCCGCTCAACCCTTCACAGCCAGGGAAAACATTGAAGCAGCTGCACAAACACAGCTAAAAGCCTTGCTTTGCTCTTGCCCTCAGCTACCTCTGCCCGGAGAGCCACAGGATCTGACTCCAGTGGATCCCACACACACTGAGGAGTTCAATCCACTCTTCTGGACAGTTATCAGCTCACCTTGGCGATGGAGATGTTGGCTCACCACCTCTGCACTGTCCACAGGTCCCTGTGCTGGCATGGCAGGGGGTGCAATATCCCCATGTCCCCTGCCAGAGACACTGATTCTGCTCCCCCATCCATCCCACCCCAGCCTTTCCGACAGCCCCCCAAGCCCGTGGCTGACCCTGCCCTACCTTGCTAACTGCTCTAAAGCTGCCCAGCCATGCCATGACCACTTTGAAGACATTTCCCAGGACCCGCCTAACTCAGCTCCCAACCCAAAGCATCACTGCGGCCCCTCTCCCAGGCTGTGGGCACCACTGGCACCTGCTCATTTCTGTTCAGCAATGAGATCCAAGAGGGTGACAGCAGGCTGGGGGCAAGCTCTGCACTGCTTCCAGCCTGGGGGGCTGCACCTCACTGCTGCCTCTAGCACCCCCAAATCCCTTCTGACATGCATATGGCTCACACGGCTGCTCTCACCCTCTCCAGGAGCAGAGAGGGGCTTGGTGATGGTCAGACAGCAAGGTCAGGGCTCTGTCTTGTTACACATACAACCCCCCTCCTCATTTCATGGATCCTCACCCATCAATTGGGTCTCACTTGTCTGCAGGCTGTAAGAGTGAAGCCTGGGCCAGATCATTACACTGTTCACAGCAACTACAGAATTAGAGAAAAAAGCCCCCTCCAGCTTATCTGATACTGTCCCTGCTCATCTGAGGAGGAAACCATTGCCCTCTCACCCAGCCTGTGCCTTGACAAGCTCTCCAAAGGCAAACATAAGGTTTTGCTGCCAACACAAAACCGTATTGGGAAGCTACTTTCCCTCTCAAATAACAGAACATAGCAGGCCCAGATGGAAAAGACAAGAGCATCAGGATCTGCTGACACTCAACGTGCTCCCAGCTGAGAGAACTGAGCTCCTGGTCCATTCCCTTGGGAGGTTTTATCTTAAATTAAGAGCACTGCAAGTCCCTATATTTCAGTTAAAATTTAATAAAAGCATGTTTAACTGGAAGTGAAAAATGAATAGGCTAAACTGAGCTCACATCAAGCCCAAGAGTGGGCAGGGAGACGAGGGACACTTGGCTGAAACCTCAGTTAGTGTGAGCTTTCCACACAGATTTATCACTAGGGTTAGAAAAGTTATTTTGGTTTGTGGGTTTGTTTTCAAATACTTACCCTGCCAAATTTGCTGCCCAGACTGAGGAGGCAGCAGGCAGCACCCCCAGACCCTGGCACAGCCCCCAGCATGGGCTGCTGGGCAGCTGAAAAATAAACAAGGGAGAAATGGGGCTCTGGCCCCAAACCCTTGGAAATTAGAGACACCTTCCCTGTGTCAGGGCGGAATAGGAGGTGAGGGAAGGGTGTCAAACCCCACAGAAGCCTTGGGGAAGCAGAGGGGGTTCAGCCCCATCCGTGGCCCCTCGCCATGGTCTCAGCACGACTCCAGGCTCCACTCTCAGCTCTTAGAGGGGCATGAAGGGCTCAGCTGTGAGAGGGTCAGACTGTGCTGGCTGCCATGGTCGCTCTTAATTAACATGTTGCAAACACATTCCTTACCATAAAAAGCCAAGGAGCACACGGAGCCTTCCCCTGGCACTGCAGAGTGTTGGAAACGAGCTCAGCCTGGAGGCTCCCCCGCTCCCACCCTGAGGAAGGGGTGGCTCAGGAAAAAACATGCTGCTGCTCCCAAAGCAGATATGGCTCCCCAGATTCATTCCCTGGGCAGGGGAGAGGCAGACAGTGAGGAGCCAGGCTGAATGGGAGGATGAATTTAGGGATCAGGGCCCAGGTGGCTCAGCTTTCCCTTTAACTCAGGGAAATTAGGGTCTTGATTCCCACCTGGGAGCAACAGAAGTTACCAATTCCCACATGGAATCACCACCTCTAGCTCCTTCTCACTGCAGAGATATCACCAAGTCCAGATAGCTCAGAGGTATCTCAGCCCCCAGCAGCCTCTTACCCCCATTCCTTCCTCCAGATGCAGCCAGGGCATCCCTGGGGTAGAAACAATGCAGTCAGCTACTGGTGCTGGTAATGGAGTGACCAGAAGGGAGCAGGATATTTTGCATTCCATCTCTGGCTGCATCTGCCCTCCAGCCCTGGTCTGGTACAGCTTTCCTGTGGCAATAGGCTGACAGCAAAGGCCAGAAGGGCCTCTCCTGGTGGGGGGCCATGCAGAGGCATTCCCAGAGCCTCTGGAGAACAGAATGTGGCCCCATCCCAGACCCTTGAACGATCTCATGAATTTTCTTTGGGCTCTGGTTGGCACAAAAGCATCAGCTCAGGGAGGATTTCAGCTCCTGCACACTCAAGCTCAAGTGCTCCAGTAAAGCTGCAGGCAAAGCTCCCCCCCCCCTCTCCTGGCTTTCCCTGCAGCTGTTCCGGGTGAACAGCCTCGCTCTGGGATCAGCTGCAATAAAACATGTTTTACAGCTCAGCATGAATTCCATGCACTCTCCTCAAGAAAGAAATTCATATCGGACTGCTGCAGTGTCAGAAACAGATCCAGAAAGATGGAATCCAGCTCCTTCTGGTGAATGTCAGGGTGTGTATCCAGCAGACTCAACACTGCATGATACACAAGTCAGCAAAGCTTTGCTTATGTATAAAAACACTGGCCGGCGCCTGCCGGCCTCCGGAGGCTCTTGGATTTGGCAGAGGTTAAAAACAGCAAGTGCAAGATCTCAGGTTTCCACAGACATTTGAGATTTGACAGCAGGAGGAAGGTTTCTGCAGGGAAGGCTCTTGTGTAGGGACTGTGAGCCTGCATGATCAGACACATAAAAACGGGCAGATTGCAGTGGTCAAGACTTGAACTCACACCGTGGTCCAGCTCTGGGCTGGACGAGCCTGTCACAACTGCTGTTTTTCAGGCATTTGCTACACCAGGCTGAAGAAGAGAAGGTCAGGGGTTCAGAAAGTGCAGGAGCTATCTGAATAACATCTGTCTGAGGAGGCACAGCCCAGGCAGGCAGCTGGGTCTGCCACAGCTCGACCTGTGCTCTCATCCAGGTTCTAACATCCAATAGCTCTTCCACTGCTGGGCTAATCAGACACCAGCAAACACTGCTGTAAACACTGCTCAGGTGAATAATGGATTTGCTCCAAACTGCAGAGCAGCAGCTATTGTGAGTGCTCCTCGATCTATGGAAACCCTGCATTTCAATTGTCACAAACAATGGAGCAGGCAGGAGGAGAGAGGGAGAGGGGAGCAGGAAGTGCCTGGCCAGAGATCACAGATACAACACAGGTGCTCCAACGCTCTGAAAAGCCTTGGTGCAAAGTGTCAGAGTCCAGCTCCCTATCAAAACCTGCCAGGATTGCTCCAAGACATGTGGGAGAGCAGCACTTGCTCTTCACGTGATGCCCATGGGTTAAACAAAGGGAATGGGCTTGGCTGCTTGCAGGGAAGAGATGCATCAGATTTAGGAAGACAGGAGACAAAGAAAAACAGGGATTGGAGGAAGGTGCTGAATAGAAATCGCTATAGGAGCACTTGCTCTGCCTCAGGTCAATAAGGAGCAGCACCCATCCAGGCCACCATGGAGCTCTCTGCTTCCACTGCTCTGTCACAGCTCCAGGCCCTGCCATCACCCCACTGCCTCTCGTAGAACAGAGCACTGATACAGGTCCAGTTTTGGGGTAAAACATCCCTGTACATGACTGGACTGCAGCCCTGCCAGGCACCCCCAAACCCCAGAATCAGCATCAAACCCCATCACTGAACTAAATTACAGTTGAGATTAACAATGTGAAAATAATTTTGGATCCTACAGAACTGAGATTCCCAAAACCCACCGGGAAGCAGGTGGCACTATTTGGAGCTCACAGCCTCCTGCCCTTAACAGAAGGGCTGTACCCATACCAGTTTTTTGTCATGTATTTCTCTTGCTTTTTGTTTTTAAATACATTCCCCATGTCTGCTGACATCAAGGCATTAACACAAACCCAGGTGAGGTGGATGTACCTACATAGGAGCCCACAGGGCAAACTTTGCCTTATCCCATGGATCCAGAGCAAAGACAGCCAGAAGTCAGTGTTTTCACAGGTTTATAAATCTGATAAATACAAGTATAACACCCTGCCCACCACAATGGGGCAGGGGAAAACGGAAGGGAGTCCCAGGGGTGGCTGAGAGAGCACTGGCTTGTACTTGGCAGCTGGAGAGTTCACGACAGCTGGAAATTTATGCTGATGTGTCAAACAGCTTCTCGATCATCTCCCCCACCTGGTCGACCTGGTATTTGATGTATTTCTCAGGGTTCTTGGTGAAGGGCACATTGCCATATCTGCAAAAGAAAACAGGTGACAAACAACTGGAACACAGCAGAGAAACTCACTGGACTCTCCTGTCACAAATCGGCTCCATTCCAGCACACCCCACTCGAATGTGACAAGAGTATCCTGTATAGAGCAAGTGACCTGGTTACAACTGGCCTCACAAGTTTTACATGAACAGCCCAGGGTGGCTCAGGGCTTTGCGTTCATGACCAAGAAATCAGGGTGACAGCAGATGTCTGCAAATACTCTCAAGGTCAGCTTGGGGATGTCTGAGTGTGCAAAGTAGAGAAGCTAAGACAGGACAATAGAAAAGTGGCTTGCTCAGGCTATGCAAGGTCCCAGACTCAGTAAATCCAGAGGAGAGGACAGTGCTGCAGGAGGACTCACCTGTTCAAGAAGGCACCATAGGTTTCTTTCACAATAGTTTTCTGTGCCCGGCGGATTTTGTCCCGTTGCTCCATGTCTGGGATCGCCCAGGCCTTCTGGATCTTACACAGCTCCTCCAGCCCGTCATTAAAACCCTGTGCAAAGAGAAACTCGGTGAGCATCCCATCTGCAATCACATCTCCTCACAGAGTCTGATGCTCCTTCCCTGCCCTGCTGATCACCAAGAGGTCCCCTCAGGCAGATCCGTGTGTCCCAATCCACCAGGGGATGTTCTGACACCATCCAACACCTCCTTACCTTAAAGCGCTCCTTTATCATCTGCCTCTCCTTATCCTTGAGCTGCAACAAGGAGGGAAAGGATCTTACTTCATCTCCAAAAATAAATACCCAGCACCAATGTTTGCCCACAACTCCCCATCCAACCTAAGCAATATCCAGTACTTGGTTTGGATTCCCTCTCCTACAGCAGTGAGGAGAGAGATGTAGAGAGCAGCACACCCTACACTCAAGTAGGTTTAACAAGGATAATTTTCAGCCAGAACAGATATAAAATAGACTTCTTCATGCTTCTAGCCCCTTCCAAGGGAAGGTCTCAGGGTTTTGAAAATCCAAAATAGAGGCATCTGCTCAGGTGAAGATGTAAGAATGGAGGCAGAGATTAAAAGACTTGGATGAATCTACAGCAGGGGAGATCAGAAGGCACTGCTGCTGTCCACTTGTGCCAGCCACAGTGTTCACTCTGCAGAGTGATACTGGCATGAGACATAAAGAAGGTTTCTGAGAATTTTTTGACAAATCAGATGATATTTCTGCCAACTTCTGTCATGTCAAGCCCTTCCTCTCACCTTCACTCCTGGCTGAAAGACAGGCAGGTTTCTCTCCAAGATGTAATCTGTCACCTTCAACCAGCTGCACGTGCAATGAGATGGGAGAGAAGCAAAGAGTTACTCACCCCTCTACCAGAACACCTCTGTCCTCACCCATGACCCAGAGGCCAACTCACCCCAAAACTTCCCACAGTGACCCCTTCCCAAGTTGGATTAATCGCTTGGAAACCAAAAATACTCTGCTTTGGCTTTAGAAAAGTTTCTGGTTTAGGTGAATTTCTCCCACTGCTCCAGCAGCACTGGCTCCCAAAGAGCTCCCAAAGTGACAAAAGCAAGGGAGAGGCAGAGGATGTCACCGACCTGCGCTGGTACGTCTGGATCTGCTGCTCAATGAGCTCCCGGTAGGACCTCTCAGCCGTTTTCTGTGTCACAGCCACCAGCTGGATCAGCTCAGACCTGGAAGAGCAAGAAACCTGAGGAAGCACCTGAACCAGCTGCTCTCAGGATGGCAGCATTTCAACCCCCCATCAACAAGTTTCTTTCAGCCCTTCACAATAAAATGTTTCTTGAAATGTGCAAAGTGGGAGACAGAAACAACTCCAAGTTACTTTCCAAAGCCACATCCTCAATCCTCCCAAGATCAAAGGATTCTCTAAAACCTAAGGCATTTCCTAATGCTTTTATCTTCCACTCTCAGGTAATGTGATGTTTGTAATACTGCAAAGCCTTCAAAGAGGCAGTTTCAAGGACAGAAGAAAAAGCAGATACGAGACAGGCTGGCAAGTAAATGCTCTCAATGCAGAGCTCTGCTCCAAAACCATCCAATCAGCCTTGGACTTGAGGGAGGTTCACTCAAGACACACACTTACTTCTCCAGAGATTTCAGAATGTAGTTGTAGTTGTTATGCAGAAAAATGGCACTCAAAGCTGGGTCTTCATAAACCTTGGATTTGCTAAGCAGGTTAAGCTGCAGGTTCCCCAGAACTTTGCCTTAAAGAGGGAAAAACACAGAACAAGAAGTTTTTGCACTGAAACTTCTTATTATTGACAAAGCAAACCAAGCTGTGGGCCCACAGCAGAGTGAACAGCACAGGCCTGGCTGCCTGTACAAAGGCTACAATCACATGTACTTAACAGTCCTTACACAGATTTTTCTTCACCAGAGCCTCTCTGCAAACTACTGCCTTCCATGCCTTGGCAATGGAGGTACACTTTGGGCTCAGAACTCCCAGAACCTGCCACAATACAAGCTCAGGTCTCAGAAGCTGAAGGACCTGATCTCCATTGCAACAGAAAGAGAAATCACTGATTTCACTTTCTTAAAATCCCCTTTGGCAGCCAGAAGCCTTCACGGGGTTGAAGGTGACAATGGTTTAAGGGAACAGTTCTGCAGCACAGTGAGCTGCTGCACTGAGCTTTGTCCTGTCCTACTCTAAAAGTCAAACTCCCAGTCTGACCCTTTTTTCATCCCTCCCATCAAGACTCCAGCTCAAATGTGGAAAGCTCACATGGAGAAGAGACACAGCTGTGCTCTTCACCCAGGAATGAGCCCAGTGAAGGCGTGTCCATGGGGCAGAAGCAGGAAAGTGATGCCTTCTAGGGGCTACCTAAAAACAGAGGCTAGACAAAATTAAAGGAATAAAAAGCAGGTATATTTATTGAAGAGCCCCCAGGTACATTTTGGGCAGACAAAGCCCCCCCAGAAGTTACACCCAAAAATGGATGGCAGGTCATGGGTTTTCATACTTTCATAAGTTTGGTCCATTTGCATATTGGGGGTTAATCTTCCAATTACAGCTTCAAGAAATGAAGTCATTTACCTCAAGTTTGCTCCCCCCTAACTCACTTTTGTTTACATCTCTTGGGGTGTGAGACAGTGAGGCATCCTTGATTCCCAGATCTAGAGAGGAACTGTTTTGTCTGACCAAAATGGGAAAGCAGTAGCTAGCACTGTATATGGAATTTAGAGTTATACACTAAAGAATTGCAGGATTACAAACATATGAAAAATACAAAAGCTAAAGTCCTAAGGCATCAAAGGTGTGCAGGGTACTCACAGATGTAGGTGCTCAGCAGTCGCCTGCTGAACTCTGAGCTGTAGCTACTGGCTGAGGAGCTGGTCTCTGAAAAGGAAAGTCTTAGGCCAGTTAACATGCCCTGGGGAAGAGATGGGTTGTGTGGTCAGCCTGCCTCATCCCTGTTGCTAAGGAATTAGCTCCCACTGACAGCAAAACCAGCTCCTGCTTCAGAGCCCACTGTCAGCAGCTCATCCAGGGTGAGGGGGCAAGAGCTCTGCACCCTCACTCCTTGTGTCTGCATCAAGTGCAGAGCACCCTGGCAGAAATCTCTCCCTTCCTTCCAGGTGCTCTGGGAACATCCTTTTGATCAGAAAGAGAGTCATCAAACTCCTCCTCCCCATCCTTTCCCCCAAGCTGAAAAGGGTCGGTAAACACTAGAAACTGGCAATCAGAGAACAATGAGCTGGAGCTGTTAACAGCAAGCACACAACAGTAATTGAAACTAGCAGAAGGGCTCTGGAAAGCTTCAGCTGTCCCCATGGTTGCTGACAGGGCCTGCCTGGCTCTAGGAGGGACTGTGCCAGCATGGGAGGCTGCCCCTGCAGGCAGCAGTGATTCCAGGCTGGCACATGCTCCTCCGTCTGGAGGTGCCTTTCTGCTCTCGAGGGCCTGTGGGCATGGGGCCCACAAGACACGTGGGGTGGCCACCTCCTCCTGCCCCCTCCAGAGAGTTTGGCAGCCAGACCTAGCTCGGGTGGTCTGAGTTCACCAGCACCCCATGGGAAAGGCTTCGAAGCTCCTGTTGCTGGGAGCTGGACAATAAGGAGCTGAGTGCACATGGGATAAAGCACGACACCAGCTGGGCCAATCTGCTACCTGTGCCAAAGAGATTCAGTGCCATCAGAGTGTCTTGAGCCTGTTTCAGCTCTTGTGGCATCCCACATTGTCTGCTGCTGACAAGCCCTCCCTATTCTCTCTGGCCCACTGGCAAGGATTATTTACCCTCCCCTTTTTGCCCTTTTCAATTATGCGTTAATTTATTTACAACTGCTGGAGGATAAAGAATTAACATACATCACCCAGAGTCCAAGGAAATATGAACAGGTAGGTATGGGTAAGTTTGCTTACCTCTGGGATCTAAAGGAATATTGTATGTGTCCCCAAGAACTACAGAAATTAGGCAGAGCAGAGAGAAAAGGGGAGGGATGAGAGAGAAAAAGAAATGCAAAAGTGCAAAAAGACAGGTTAGAGACCACCATTCCTTTGAGAACAAAGCAGATATTAACACAGAGCAGCCACAGGCAGGTGCACAGGAGAGCAGGCAGGAGACCCTCCAAGGCCACAAATGGAATGGAGATCACAGAGGAAAGGCAGAGTCCAACCTCCTTCCCCTGCTGGAGACATTGTTTGCATTGTCATTGGTTGTATTAAGCACAACACTTCATTCCAAAACAGTCCAAACCTGCTTTCAAGGCAAAGCTACCTCAAATATATGCTGACCTTTCAATCAGCTAAGACAGATCTCACTGCAAGACAACTTGTCAAGACTTCCATAGAGTGCTGACATCACCATTCAGGGGACAACATGGGAAACAGTTGATTGTTCCAAGAAAAATTTCAGACCACTTCTTTGGCCAAGGAGAGAGAGCCAAGGCCCAGAAGGGCCTGAGCACACTGAACCTGCAAGTGGAAAAGGCACAAGGCAGTGGCTAGAGGAGATGGGGCAAAAGCAGAGACATCTTAGTTTGAGTTGATTTAGAGCTAGCAAAAATTTCCAAACAGAACTTTGCAGGTAACAGTCTGGAGGCAGCTCTAAGCTTCCTCCTACCTCTGCTTAATGGGCTCTTTAACCCTCTCCAGTCTGTGCCTCCTCAGGGCCCTATGCCCCCTGAATCTCCAATCTGCTCTGTTCCAACCTCCTTGAAAGCACGAGCTCTGCCAAGGCCAAGAGCTCTGGAGAGCCTGGAGCTGCTGCTCTGCACAGAACCAAGAATCCCACTCCAGCTGATAAGCAGCACCACCCTGCTACACGAGCAGCTCTCAGCTTCTGATCTACGCATTTATTTCTGCAGTGAGTCTCTTCAGCAGCCTGGAGAGCAGGACTAAAACTTGTCTCTGATAGGATGCACAAATGGCTCCAGAGCCCCAGCTTGCCCGTTTCTCGAGGCTAAGGAGATTCTTGCTGCTGCTGTTGTACTCTGAGCAGAGGATGGTGCTGTTCACCACACAGAGCCCAGTGGAGCAGCCACCCTCACTCCAGTACAGTCACACAGCACCAGACCAAGGCCAGACTTTGAGCTAAATGACCCAGGCATCCTCTCTCAGAGCACACCAGCAGTAAACACCATCCTGACTGTACCTGCCAGGAGCAAGTGTGTATGGCCAGCAGGGAACTCTGCATCCCTTGGAGTTCTCCAGACAATCAACTATGTGGTCAAGGCAGATTGGAGGACAAGACAAACCACAGGGTGAAAGACAGGAGGAGAACAAGCTTACAGTGCATGTTGAGGCTTGGTTACTTCAGGGAACATGTCCAGGGAATCTGAGGAAGGAACTGCATGCCCAAGCAAGCCCCATGCATGTATGTACCTTGTGATGCCAGCATGGCACCTGCTGTCTCCTGGAAATCCAGTAATTGTTGTAGGAAAAGGATGGCCTGGAAGCAAGGGATGGAATTTAAGAGTAACCAACATTATATCTCCTGTGCTCTGCTATTAAGTATCATGAATAACCACTTGTCCCCCACACTTACAGGCATTCAAGAAACAAATCACTACACTCCTCTGAACTGCTGGGTTTTCCCCACACAGTCCCACCATGGCTGAGCAAGGGTCACCAGCTCATCCTGCCATGGAAACCAGATTATTGTGTAATTGTTAATGCCAAGACACCTTAATTTAGGAAGTTTCCCTACTGCTCTTTTTAAAACTCCTTCAGAAGCTGTTTTCCACAAAGGATGGTTCAAACCATCATCACGTACGTTGCTGGTGAGTTCGTGAACTGTCCCATCTTTTGGCATGTTGTATTCCTTGTCTGGATCATTCTAAAACGGGAAGAGAGAGACATAAGGTGAACAGGTAAGGGGAGACACCTACAATACAACTGCTGCTACAAGTGAGCTGAAGGCTTCTTCATCCAGCCACTCCCAACACCCTGAGGCCCAACTCTTGCAGTGCCATCTCCTGGTGCTCAGAAAGCAGAGCTGCCAGGCACCAGCAGCTCAGAACCTCAGGGCTCTGTTCAGAATGTGACCATCACAGGGTCAGCTCACCTACCATTCACCAAGCCCACCTTACACAGGAACATCTTAACATGAATTCTCCAAAACTTTTCAAGGCAGTAATCTTCCTTTCTTTTTAAATAGGATTAGCTCTGAGATAGACTTGGTATCTGCATAGGCCTGGACGCTCATGTCAAATTATTTGTAGTATGCCTGTGAAGGATCTTAGGCAAAGGCCTTCTGTGTTTGAAACCAGCACCAAGCATTTGGTATTTGACTGTCTCAAGCAATCCAGCAAGTTCCTGCTTCAGTCAGAAACTACGTGGTCTCATGGAAAGCTTCAGCTAAACTAGGCATTCTGCTCCAAAAAACCCTCTTCCAAGCCTGATCAAAGACCACTGAGGAGAATCCTACCTTAATGTTGTCTGCAAACTCTTCCAGTGCCTTTGCACCAGTGGTCTCCATGGAAGTGATCAGCCCTGGCAATTTGTTCTTAGTGCCTGCTGCAGTTCCCTGGAATAGTTCCACAATAGATCAGAAAAGGAAAACAAATAGTATCTGAACTTCCACCCAGCACCTACCCTCCCTCATCCTTCACCCCAGCATCTCATTCTCAGCTCTCCACATGCCAGAAGAATATTTACAGCATCATCAACAACACATGAAATTCCACATTCTCCAGGCAGAAAGAGAAGATATCATGGTGGTCCATTGGGGTCAGGACTTGAACTGAAAAGAGCTGCTGCTGAGAGATGCTGAGTTGCTGGTTCACCAGCTCAGAAAGGAGCAAGGTGCATTTGTGTAACTGCAGTCCATGCTGGGAGATAGAAACAGCATGGCTTTGTTCAAAACGACTGTGATAATCCATCTCAAAAAGTTCTCCAGATAACACAAGCCACAGGACCCTCTCCAGTCCCATCACATTTACCTGCAAGACCTGGTCAAATTCTGGCTTCATCTGCTTGAGATGCTTCAGGATGGGGAAGATTGTGAGCACAGCTGAATAGTCGTGTCGGATGATGGCTTTCCGGGCAGCTGAGACTATGTTATCACCCTCCATGATCAAGTTATCCAATGACTCCTGCAACAAAGCCAGAGACTCATGAGGAAGGAACAGGACTTCTGCCCATGCAGCACAAAGGGCTCAATGCAGGACACCCATTCCAGGTGACCATTTGGCTGATGTGTCATTTGTGGTACCAGTGAGGGACTCTGAGCACACATTCCGCAGGCTCTGTGCAGGCCCTGGTTCCCTCAACAGGTCCTGGAGGACAAGCCAGCATCCTTTACAAGCACAGAGGCTCAACTGACCTGGATGAGAGAATCAAAGGTCTTCTTCTGGTGGTGCTCTGGGACAATTTCTGTCAGGAGCTGGTATTCACTCTGGGCCAGTTTGACAAAGGCACTGACGCAGTGGATGTACGCGTCGATCTCAATGTCGAAGACGTCGTCCCTCCCTGCAAGGGCAAGATGCCTTTGGTTTACACAAGGAGCATGAGGTTCTTCACAGAAACTTGGTTCTGGCTTTGCGCCCATCCATGTGTGAGAACAAGAGTCACCACCTTCTCACCACTCCTGCCCTGGGTTTGTGTGTGCCAATCTCTGAGTACTCTGCAGGAGGCAGGAAAAGTCACCCGCAGCTCAGGAAATGCACATCAGGGCACCACTTCTTTCCAGCCTCATGACAGAAGGGAAGTTTGGAGCTCTTCTGGGATACAGACTAAATTTAATCAAGGCCTTGAACACAGAGTACTAAACTCAGGAAGGCCTGAGGTGAATACATCTCTGCTTGTATTTTTAGAGTTCCTTATCTCCATCTCCATGCAGATGAAGAACTGCCATTTGGCATTAACATTTCTGGGAAATAAAGGCTGTCCTGGAAGGCAGCTTCTTCCCACTTGCAGAAACAAGGTAAAAACCAGGCTGATGAACATTTACATCCTATGAATCAGGAATATCAGCACAGCTAGGTGAGTTATCTGCCACACAATGCTGCATACAAATGTAAATATTTGAGTCCTAGAATATGAATGTCTCAGTCAAAGATCCACCAAAGATCCTACAAAGTAGGCATGAGAAGTGATACAAGGGCCAGCACCAACTCATGCCAACCATGGCTGGATGTGTCTGCAGGACAGACACAGACAGACCCCATACTGCAAGACAGTAAAATGACACAGAGAGGCCTTCTCTAAGCTACAGGCTGCTGCTTATCTCCTCCCAGAGGCTTTTGATGGAAAAAGAACCACTTCTTCCCCATGCTGACAGGTCTCTCAGGTTGGCATTTCGAAAGTTTTGGTCAGCAGAGGACACACAGACTGCCTGTGGTGCAGTGGTGCACTGTAGTGTGTGCTGAACTGATCCCTTTCCTGCTTGCTTTGCTTCAGCACCCAACAGGCCAGTAGCCACCTACAGGAAAATGGCCCTCAGCATGGTGATCTTCGGCTGGACAAAGTTGGGTTCCTTGTCTGAGGGCTTGGGGGGTGGGGGGGGTGGTGATTAGTAGGAGTGAACTCTACTGAGAAGAGCCAGAGCTTCTTAGCCAGTGGAGGCTCGTGCTTCAGGACTGCCCAGGAAGAGGAACAGCCCTGGCTACACCACGACAGTGGAACACACTGGGAAGCAGGGGGGACCAGTGGCTCCCAGTGCCAACCCGGTACTTACCCGCAGCTGGCCCGTGCTTGTCGCTCAGGGCATCGGAAAGGTGCTTAACGCGTAAGTCATGCTCATGACCTAGTGAGATGGCAGCCGGCACAAACAGAAGGCGCAATTTATCCAGGGTGGTCACAGCAAGGATTCTCACTCTGGCTGGAAGCTGCTTCAAGCCTGGCTTATTTGATCTGGTGGATATTTTTTTCCCTACTGTCCCAGGAATGCTTCCTGACCAAATCCTTTTGTTGGGCTATATAGCAGTAGCAACCCTTTGAAACCTGATGAGAAGTGTGAGTTCAGTTGTTTCTTGGACCACAGGAGTCCCTTGAACCTCCTGCCATATGTTCTGAATGGAATTGCAAGCATCAGAGTCCAATTTTTACCCACAACCATTAAAAATCCAAACTCAAGGGCCCTCTCCTGCTCAGCATGAGGATCTTCCCCCACGTGAGTAATGTTATTCACCATCTGGGGGGTTTAGCAGGCTACAGCAGAGGTGCTGAAGAGACCTGCTTAGGATGGATTCATAGCAGGAGGCAGGAATGTCTTAGAGATGCTTTGAAGCATCTTCTCCCTTATCTGGCACAACCTCTAGGAGCAGAGGAGGTCAGGAAACAGGAGACAACCATTTTGGCACATTTGGCACAACCACTCTGGCAGGTCTGCACAGAGAAGATGTACAGGCACAATGCACCGAGCTACCTGTGGTCGAACACTTCAGCACCAGGTTTGGAAAGGTCACTAGGAAACTGAATGTCTCAAAGTCCAGGCAAAAAGTAAAGAGAACAGGACCACCACAAGCAGATGTCAGCAGAGCTTCCATTACCCAGGTGGCTGTGGTGGGTCAGTGTTAAGGTAACATTCCTTTCCACCTCTATTCATGCTTATGGAGACTTTGAAATTCAGATAGTAAATTGTAAATAAATAGAATAAATAAAACAATAAAAAAATATAAAAATAATTTAGCCCTCCAGCATCTCCTTGGTTCCCCAATCCAATGCTGTCCACCAAGCACTGAACTAATGGAAGCCCACCTGGGAAAGCAAGGCTGATATAGGGAGAAAGCCAAGGGTGAAATAGCTTGAGGTGTGATTACCTTCCATAGGAATGAGGTTAGAGGCCCCCTTTTTCCCATCTAGACCATGCTGAGAGTACTGTTTCAGAAGGTTCTGAGCCTTACGGATCGTGCCTGTCACCAGAACCAGAGAGAAGAGACAAGAAGACCTAGAAAATGAGTGAAAGAAAACAAACCCAGAACACCAGCCCTCCACCAGCAAGTCACCTGGGCCCAGCAAGAGGATGCTGGGCAGCAGTGAAGATGCTCAGCACGGGAACGTGAACCCCAAACTCATGTCCAAGTGTGCAGACACAATGGCATTTCCAAAATGTTTTCCTGCTTTGAGGCTGGGGGCATAAATTCCAGCCAGGGATACAGAATCAGTTTGGAGACACAGCATGCTTGGGTGATAAACACAACCAGAGAAGGGTAGGCATGAAGCCCCCTTCTCTGCAATGGGTTTATTGAAGTTGGTGCTCTGCATCCAAGCACACAAAGTTCGCTGCTTTTCCTCAGCTGTGGAAGCAGGGCTTTGCATATGGACAATTCCTGTCTGGCAACATGTTGCCTGCTCCTTGAGCCACAACTGCAGTCACTTAGTAAGAGGTGCCTTTCTGAGGGGTATTTTCTGAGCATGGTCAATAAAGAGCCATCAGGAGCCCCAGAGCCAAGACAAGGAATGGTACAGGAAGCAGTAAAAGGATGACAACCTCTGGGCTTTTTTTGCAGCAGCAATCCCCATCACAGGAATCCCAGAATAATGGATGCTGCCCACCCATGTCTAACTTGCACTAAGCCACCCTAATCCCCAAGACACTTCTCTTCTAAAGAACTGCAAATCAATTAAAACCATGAAAAAAAACCAATGCTGGGTTAAAAGATTTATACTTTAAACACACAAAAAACAGACAGAAGTGAACAAAAGGCAATGCTGGATATACAGCTGGAAAACACAAAACAAAGCATTAATGTGACAACTGAAGCCTCAGCAGTGCTTCCACATTAAAAGGTTAGTTGTCATGCAACAAGCTACAATTATCACAAGCACACCAACACCCTCTTATAGCAGAGCTCTGCTGTTGCCTGCACAACCGGGAACTGGAAGTTTTGGGAAGGTGGAAGGGGTTTCTATAGGAGACCCAAATGAAACAGAAGAGGGCTGAGTAAATGAAGAAGCCAAAAACATAAAAATGCTGCTGTCAAAATCAAGAATTGCTCTTCTGCTATGAAGTAATAATACCTCAAACATGCAGAGGATCTCTACTTCCGCCACTAACTGTGAGCCACGGTGCAGCCTGGAAATGAGTGCTGGCTGCCCAAATGCTGAAGGGAGCCCAAGTACACACTGCTGCAGAACAACAATCCAGGCTGCAGGACAGCTTCATCCCATTAAGGGGTTTATGGCAAGGGAAAGGAAACTTCAGATGCCCCAGACAATGGTGAAGAGCAGGAGAGAGAAGTTCCCCTTGAATTACCAAACTGCCTTAACCTGGTACACTCACTAAATGACAGAACGTGGTTCCCAAAATGTAGTATTTCACTGGTAATATTGTCCTTCTACCAGTTCAGAGTCTTCTCAACCACTTTGTAAAGAAAAAAAAGAAAATCATATCTATGAAACATTTTCTTCTAGTAGGAAACTTCTCCCCTCTCAACCCACACCTGGTAGATAGGAAGCCTCACACCCTTGCTGGCTGATGCATTTACTCCTAAGCTTCTGCCATATGATCAAATGAGGGCTATGCCTCTTCTTCCAAGCTTCCTGATGCTCTTCACACCCCGTATCTCCACTTTATTCTTAGCTACTTCCAGAAACCTCAAGAGCTTGGCCACACCAGCAAGCACCTCCGAGCAAGGAGGGCTCTTCATTACTGCTGCTCCCGTGGCCCAGCAGCTGCAGAGCAGCTCAACCCAGGTACTGTTCTTCCACCTGTTCTTTCATCTTTCCCATTTTCAGGCATTTAGGGGGAGGGGAAAAATACAAAGGAATAAAAGTAGAGGGCGAATTGGTGTGAAAACCAAGCAGACAGTACAACTGCTGCTGCTGTCAGCAGGCTCTCACTCCACAGCTATGCAGCGGATGTTTTCACAGCCCACCCTTGATGGTTTCTTCTCTTTTTCAATTTTTTTTTCCTTTCTCTCAATTTCAGGAGCTGATTATGCTGCATTTTATTTGCATAAGCACAATTACCTGTGTTTACTGACATACACAAAGTGTTCAGTGTCTGGGGGCATCACTTCAGTGCTGCTGGATCCCTCTGACTTGGCATCACAATTAGGCTTCAATGGATTCCGTGGAAGCCAAATGCTTTTGTTCCAGGATTGTTTTCCCCTATTAAGCAGCTCCCTAACCAAATGGGACTATGTTTCAGCTACTAATGAAAACATCACATTCAAGCCAGGCAGTGATCAGTCTGGGAAGCAGGAATGGGCTCTTTATTCTGCCACTCAACCTGCCTTTAGGTACCATCTCACTGGAGCACTAAGGAAACTGGAAAAAAGCTTCCCTGTAGTCTGAAAAGAGCCTCCAAAGGTCAAAAAAACACCTGAAACCTTTGCTTCTGCAGCCCAGTTGTTCCATAGAGTGGGGTTTGGGTATGCATGAGCTGTTTTTCCAAATGCAACTCATTCTCTTGTTTCTCTCTTTCATTAGGCAGTTTTCTATCCAAGCAGGAGAGCAACACATCCTCTTTTCTCAGGCACCAGCTGTAGGAATCTGCACGAAACCAGACAATGCCCTCTGGCTTTTGTAGGCAGCCAGGCCAGGTGGCCCCATCCTTCCCCAAAAGTGCAGAGCTGCTGAACTGCCTGCTGCTCTCAAGGCAAAAGAGAGCACAAGGTCTACGGGCATCACAAAGAAACTCTATTTTATGCACATACGTTTGCAGCAGGATGATTTGGTAACCTGAATACACCTGCTCTCTGAGAGGGTGTGCTGACATTCCAAACAGCAAACTAAAACCAGAAAAAGCCCACAAATCATCAGCTCAACTTGACCTGTCAAGTGTCACTTAAGAGGAGACAACTCTGCTTTAGAAGCATCTCCAACAGTCAGATTTTTAACTACATGATGTAACAACAGGAGACAGCACAGGGTACATCAACAGACAAAACAGGAACAGAGAGATGAAGACCCTCTGAAACAACACATGGATATGGAGCATGTTCTCTAGAATTCAACATAGCTCCTGGGGCTATCTTTGCCTTGTTACCCTGCCCCTAAAACCTCACCTTCCCTTTAGCCTCTCCTGTGCTTTGTTTTGTGGTAAAAAAAAAGCTATAGCACATCAGATTTAGTTTGTTATTTACCCCTTGCAACAGGTTAAAGTGTGCATTGGGGTGTGCACTGGGATATTCTTCCTCAAGGATGAAGGAAATCAAGTCTCTTGTTGGAACCGTCAGAAAATCCCCTTGTCTGAAACCCAGATTGGCAGAATTTGGCTTTACCTGAAATAAAGTAACAGAACAGAAAAAGCCTTTGTCCAAATTGAACAAAGGCTAAACCCAGGGGACTCAAACACCACCAGATAATGCTGCTCTGAAGAGAGCTGCTATACCTGTGTGAAGATGGTGTGAGATCTCCACCTCAAGAGCTGTACTTGAAAGCTGATGGAACTGCAGAAAAAACAGTGAATCTCTGCCCAAAGACTCTATTTTTCTCAATTTTTAATTTCACTTGAGTACAATTCAGCAGTCATAAGAGATGGCTGGTGTATGAGGTTCAACATCCACTATCCTTCAAGAGCTACAGTCTGGTTCTCCGTCTGCTTCACGAAGACTGGAGACAAATGAGCCACTATTTTTTCTTGACATTACAATAACCCAATGGATCACTTGAGACACTCTTTCCTTCATGCACTATCATCTCTGTAAGTGCATTCAGACCATGCTCTATCTGCTCCACCTCACAAAATCCAACTGAACTGGGCATAAAGACACGAAAAATCTTCTGGCACATCTACAGCTGAGACTTTCCTAGTGACAAATAATTCTGGATGCCCAAATGCATCCACTTTGGAGGAGTCCTGTTTGTAGAAACTTCTGCTCTCCAACGTGTGGGCTCCTCTCTATGGGAGCATCCAAGATCTGAGACTCTTTTAAAAATTCCCTAGGATTTTTCAATCATTTGCCCATGAAAACAAAGAATCTCCCCCATCCCTAACTCTTAACCTGAGAGTACAGGGGAGATACAATCATTCGTCAGGCTGCTCAGAAATGTTTGTTGACCATGTTGAATTCCCAGCAATAAAAACACAGGAACCTTTTCAGAATCAGGTGATAACTGAGAAGTGTCAGCCAAATCTGAAGCATTTGCAACCTGAGCTTCCCATGGCTCAACTACAGATCCCCACGGGCACCTTTCAGTGCCTCTGAGCCTTACTGGGTGGTTCTCTGCTGCCAGGAGAAAATTCACTGAAATTCACAGACCAATTCCATCAGCTTTCAGGGACAGCTCCAGGGCAGAGCAGCAATGGCATTGATTTCAAAAGACCACAGGGGTGATGTCTGGATGCCACAGCCTTCCCCATGCAGCCCTTCCTCTCCAAATATCCCAGGCACACCCTCTGCTGTAGCAAGAAGAGGCCCAGCAAAGCCTCTCCACACACAGAAGTGAAGAGAGCAAGCACCAGGGCCAACACACACACACACATAGACACACATTACCTGGGATGAGGACTGCATTCACATCAGGATTATAAAAATAAACACAACACAATTAAAATGGGTATTTCTTCTTATTCTTCTTCTTCTTCCCTCTCCCCATCCCATCCATTCCCAGTTCCTACCCACATTTCTTACTATTTTCCTGAACCCACTAAGAGCATTTGGACAACACAGGACAAAATAGGGAAGGGGAGTATTGGCCAGGTAAACTTACAGAAACATGAACTTTTCTGATGTGATCACTGCTACAGAGGAGACAACAGAGTGCTGGGACAGAGGATCAACATCCCTGTGCTGGCTTCTGCTGTTCCTCCTGGCTGTGCTCCCACTAGATGGCACATTCCAGAGACCAGAACTCCAGCCCTACACTCCCAAACTCCAGAGTTACAACCTCACCAGCTGCACCAAATGCAGCAAAACTGCATTGTGAGAAGAGGAGGAATAACCCACCTGCCACATTCATAGCTCTCCCCGAGATAGACTGAGGCAAGTGCTTTAAGAGCCCTTTTAAACTTCTGACAATGTTGTATCTCATTTTTGTAGGCACCTACCTAATCCCCATTTCAACTCCTGGGGGCTTCTTGCTTTCTAGCACAATAATAATTTATTCATAGCTAATGATTGAAGTGAGGTGTTTTATCAGATACAAGCTTTCTATTTGCTGTGGCACAGGCTATATTCCATATGCCAAGGCTGAGGATTTGATCTGAGGTGTTGTGTTCTCAGATCAAATCCTTTTACAGCCCCCTCAGGTCTCTTTTTACTCATGTCCTTTGTTAAGGCCTTTCCTCTCCCTGTACACAGGGCTTCTCTGCTCCCTTTACAGCACCCAGAGAACAGACCTGATGGCTTGACAGACAGACAGAGTCTTTAATCCCAATGCTGAATCCAGAGCAGAGAAGTGCTTACCTCCAAAATCTCACCTAAATTCCTAAAAACACATTTTAGACACAGAGATACCTCAGCAATGAGAAGGCCTGAAGATGTGTTAATACCCAGTGCAGTGATCCCTCCTCAGGGACTCACCTGGTCTCTTGATTGGCTTTTTGGTGGGGGTGTCCTTCCTTTTGTTCTGAATAGCAGGGGAATATGGCACCCCAGAGGAAGAGCTGTTCTTACGGAAATGGTCCTTCAGCCCCTTGATGGAACGGTCGAGCTGCACAGAGCGGATTTGGAAGTAAACTGTCATGAAATCTGAGGAGACAAGGTAAGAATGAGGTTATAAGCACACTGGGAACACTACATGATAAAGCAAGCACTTTGTGCCCCTGCAGGGACTTACATGCATTGACGTGGGGCCCCAAGTCAGCATCCTTCCCTCCCTGTTTTCTTCAAAAACTTTTCCCTTCCCCTGCAATCTTTATTCCAGCCCTCCCACCACACACAACATTAATTCCACCACCACCAAGTGGTGGAACTGACAGGAGGTATTTGTCCAAGACATTGTCAATTCAAGTGCTCTGTTTCCAGCATGAGAGACTTTACACACTTTTCAGGATTCACGGCACTCGGGAATTTAATGAGGTGCTCGTCATTTGAAAGCAGAATGCAAAGTAACTAATAAAATATGCTCTATATGCACAAGTTGCCTTTGATCATGGAAAAATTCTTAAGGAGCTTTTAAGGATGTTCATTATACTTGGTAGGCACAGTAATCCCCTCCTCAGGCGTAAATCATTGAGGTGGGGGGTGATTCTTGGAGCTGCATGAATGTGAAAGTTCACATTTTCTGTACAAGTCTACAGAGTCACTCAATCCTGAAGGAAAAGTTAATAATGGACTATAAAGCTCTAGGCAGCTCTTGATGCTGCAGAACAGGAAAGGAGAGACATGTACAGAGTGAAGAAAGTCTGTGCTGCTTGTGACCCTGCCCTTGGTCACATTTCATACAAAGACCTCTGGTCATAAATATTTCCCAAATGGAAATAAATGCCCAGTGTCTTGCACACTTATAAAACCTGAGCACTGGATAGCTGCAGCTTCATCTGAAGGCATTACAGGTGCAAGTGCAGTGGATTTTTGCTACAGGACAGACTTTGCATTAACATAATTTGTGCTTTTTTTACACAGCTCATTCTGTTCAACTGACAAATCACTGCTTCAGTCTCACTACAAAAAAAAAAAGCAGGATTTTCAGGTGCTGGAAAGACTGAACTACTCAGCTAAAAGGTTCCACTAAGGCATCACTTGTCCTACCAGTGCTGCCAGACGCCCACAGGGAACAACAGGCAGCACCACTCACCTTGATTTCTGCCGTTCTCCACCAGCCAGCCCGAAATGCGGATGATGTCGTGCAGGACACTCTCCGGGAGGTGCTCCAGGGACACCTCCTCCTGCGTGTCCATCTCCTCATCCCCACTCATCAGGTCCAGGATGAGGATGGGTGGCACTGGCTTGGTGTGTCGCGTCATCAAGCTGCGGAACTCCGATTCCAGGGATTCCTTGCCCCGCTCAAAGAGGGATTTCTGGCACAAAACAGCAGGACAGAAGCAGAACAGGACTTCTGTAATCAGTCACTCATGAGTATTTTTACATTAAAACATCCTTCCTAACCACCGTCAAGTACTGCAAGCTTCAAACTCCAACCATGCCTGCATCTGAGAGACTTTTAAAGTGAATTAAATTTAAAAAATGCTTGGGAGTTGTTCAAGTGGGATTTAAACAGACCACCCGTTCTGCTCAGCAGCTGAAGGACTGACAAGAGCTCCTCAGGAGGAGGTTCAATCAACTCCTCCTCCACAGGTGCAAGAGCTGCTTTCAGAATCCTCCTGGCACAACAGACAGCAAAATGCCAGAGCAGAAATGCTGCCCAATACAGGCTTAAACAGAAGCCAAAGCAATCATTCCTTCAGTTGTGCCCAAACACCACTTTCCCCAGGCAGCAAAGCCACAGCCTCTCCCAGCAGGGGAAAAGCAGCAGGACAGGTCTGTCCCCCTCTCATCCACAGGTTCCAGGCCCATGACCCACCACACGGTTCAGCTCCGGGCTGTCCGGGTTGTTGTCCTGGAAGTATTCCACTGCCTTCTGGATTTTGTCCATGCAATTCAAGTATTCCTCCAACCTCCCTGTGGGGCTAAAAATAAAACCAGAAATAAAAAGCAGTGCCCCAAGAAGCAAATAAACAAAATAACAAGAAAGCACCGGACCAGACTCAGGATAAAAATAACAAGGGAAATCTCAGTCCCCTTTTCTTCAGCTAGGAGAAGATCATGGCATTTCCTTCTGCCTGTACTCAATGCCACAGCAGGATACTCTACCCACACCACAAGTGCAGAAGTACTGATGATGGAGCAGCACACAACTCTCAGCCTTGCTTTCCTCCCCCAGACAGGCCCTGATGGGAAGGCAGAGGGAACTGCAAATCCCACCCCAGGCAAGAGCCATCCAACACCCTTCCAGACAAGGAGACTCCAGAACAGCTCTGGTACATCCCGGATGCAGCGACAACCTCAATGGGCAGGGAAAACCTTTGGGAAAAGGGCAGAGGAAAACAGGGAAGCCACCAGTGCTCATGGAGATTGCTATGGCAGCACCACTGCAAGATCTGGAAGAGATCCCAATGCAGAGTCTGAGCTGTCTTTGCCCTGTAGAAATGGCTGGAGGTCAAGTCAGTGTGGACCGGGGATGAGGAAAGAGTGTGGGAAGGGCACCAAGCATACCATGGGTGTGTGGAGTCAGCTCCCCTACCTCTATCTCAAAAATCCAACAGCATGACGCTTCCAGCATGAGCATCCATCTGCTCAACTCACCCTTCCTTGATGATCTTCTCTGTGTCCTTGGCCACATGGTAGTAACTGATGACGTGATCCAAGCAGGACAGGGTCTTCTCCACGTTCTCCTGCAGGCGCTGCAGGTTCTCTGTCTGTTTATGGACAGGGATGATGGAGTTCTCCAGCTTCATCAAACGGCTCTCAAAGGAAGAGAGGATTGAAACCTACACACCAAGACAGAAACCAACAGCTGAGGACTTCCTTTCTATGGAGTGGGGTAGGAGTTAGAGCAGGAAAGTCAGGGATCTTCAGGGCCCAGCTTTTCTTTTTGGGATCTGCTACTAATTTGCCATGGCTCCTTAGCAGCTGTTTCCATCCCTCTATGTCTTGATTTTTATTAACGATCACAAAACAGATCACCTGCCATAAAGGGATAGGACAATCCCAAATTAAATGTTTCCAAAGAGCGAAGATAATGTTCCAAGACAGTATAAAGGACAAGCAAAATTTCATTCGCCAACAGAAAATAAATCCATGGGAACTGCCTGTAGCTGCCCCATGTAAAAAGAGCAACAAAAATACAAACCAGCAGCCCCTTTGCTCCACACCACTGAGACCCAAACAGAAGCTGCACAAGGACCAGTCTAGTGAGAACCTTCTTTTCCACCATAGATATTTGGTTTTTAAAGAGAATTGTGATAGTGCTTCTGACAGGTGGAAAACCACAGCAAGCTCATAAAAGGGTGCTTCAGTGTCATCTTTTCTAGGCCAGAAGGTAATTCCGACAAGATTCACTCCTATGTCACGTTTTCTACATTTCTTTGCTGGTGCCTCTATGAACTTTTTAAAGCACTGAGACAAAAACTGGATATAGTATATAAACTATGGGGTTATGAGCAATTACAACATAATAATTACTTTTTACCTTTACACAGAACACTTGCAAAATAAAACTTCAAACAAAACCTGAATTATGAAGCAGCAATATGATGCTGCTGCACAAACTAGTCTGAGGTTTCTTAATACCTTTTCACCAAAAGAGAGGCTGACTGTAACAGAGACGAGGCCAAGAGCTCATCTGAGCCCTCAGCAGAGCAGGAGAGAAGCTCAGTATTGAAGAATTTCTCAGGTTTCCCCTTTGCCCAGTCACTGAAGCCCAAAGTGGTTCATCGCTCCACATCCCTCAGATGGGCACAACAACAGCCTTGAAAACTAATAAACCTAAAAACTTAAGAAAAAGTACAGCCAGGTCCAACATTAGGGCCTGCCTACCATGTTCTTGGTGAGCTGGTCACTCTTCTCGAGGCTCTCTTTGATAAAGGACAGAGTTTCTTCTTCCTGTGAGTAAGATGAAAAAATACTCTTAAATTCTGAACACTAAGGTTTAAGTCACTAAACATTATACACAGGTTTTTACCAATCTTGTGAACTCTGCTGCAAGCCATGATTGGTCTGATGTTGATTCTGCGGCCACATTTTAATATTGCCACCTCCAAACAGAAATCAGGGCAAGTAACCCAAGGTGGGGACACATCATGTAATCAGTGAGGGGTTTATGAATCTGTCGTTTCCCTTCAATGCCACGAGCATCAGCACAATATAAAATCAACACCCTTCCCACTGAGGCACAACGATTCAGAACACACAACTCCCTGACACTGCACAACACAGGTGTTGCACTGGCACCTTCCAAATCCATCTGGAGCTCAAGTGTCCAACTGAAAGCAGCCACCAAGGGCTGGTTTTAAGTCAATAAAGCCCACCGATTGGGGGGGGGGGAACAGTAGGCTGCAAAAGCTGGCTTTAAGTCCCCAAAGCCCACAGGTAGAGGGGGAATTGCAGCCTGTCAGGGCTGGTCTCACAGGCTACACCCGAGAACCTGACAGGAGAGCCCACTTATCCTCCCAAGAACGAAGAGGGGAAGCCCAGGCCCAAAAGTGGGAAGCAGAGATGCCCCGACCCTGCAAGCCAGGTCTTGAAGGGGACCTAGCGGTGCTCCCAAGCCAGGAGGGGGGTGACGAGAGCCTTGAAGGGTCCCGGTGAGGACGCCCAGACCCAGCCTCGTCTCCCCGGTAACGCCGGGGGCTGAGGGCCCAGGTCCAGGTGCAGCCCCCGGCCCCGGCAGCGCCCGCAGCGCGTCTCAAGCCCAATCCCACCTGCTTGAGCTTGTCCTCGATCTCCCTCCTGCGGGCCGACACCTCCTCGCTCGGGATCATCGCGCCGGGGCCGCTCCGCCGCTCGCTCCCACCGCGCCCGGCCCGTCACTGCCGCGCCGCCATGATGGGCGCGGCGGGGCGCACCGGGCATGCGCAGATAGTGCCGCTGCCATCTTGAGAGTGGCGCCGTTCAAGAAGGGCCGGGGGAAATGGGTGACGACAGCGCGTGCGCAGTGCCCTGTGAGCGGCCATGTTGGGAGTGGCGGGAGGGCTGCACCGCCATCTTGGGAGTGGCGCGATGGGTCACAGAACCACAAGGTCAATTATTTTGGATTCCGAGATCATCGAGTCCAACCCGTGCCCCAACACCAACTTGTCAAGCAGACAATGGCACCGAGTGCCACGTCCAGTCTCAAACATCTCCAGGGACAGTGACTCCACCACCTCCCTGGGCAGCCTGTTCCACTGTCTAATCCCAATTTTTGTGAGGAAATTCCTCTTCACCTCCAACCTAAACTTCCCTTGGCATAGCTTGAAACTATGTCCTCTTGTCCTGAGCGTGGCACTGTTGTGTAAAATTTTCTTAAGAGAGGATGTTCTTTGATGTTTGATCTTTGTGTACTTTCAAGCCTAATCAACAACAAGGGAGATTTAATTCATGAAAGATGTAACAGCCAACAAGCTCTAAGTGACGTCCAGGTGTTAGAAAAACAAATTGCTTATTGGTAGAACTGCCTTGTTAAGGTTTAGGGTTTGACATATTTAAATTATCTCAGACTTAGGGGTAGGTTAACAAAGCTTTGGAAGAAGGATGTACTGCTGATAGTGGGCACAAAAGAATGCAGAATTTATGGGCATTTGGGAGAACCCCCGAGATGAGGAAGAAACTTATAAAACCAACTCAGCAATTGGGCTGAATCAGCGCCAACTAACTGTGATTCCAGCAGGGACAGATCTAAGAAACCCACCAATCCAACAGAAGAGAAAGACGAGCATGTGGACTAATAAGCATGGCAAGTGAGAGAATCATTTCCCAACAGAAGATAGAATAATAATTAATGAGAGAACTATGTAACTTGTAGCCAATTAACACAAATTCTTTTGTTTGCTAAAATGTATAAATAGTAAAAGGTTTTGATAGTTGTCATGGCTTGATTTGTGGAATCCCAGTAAGCACCCAGGCTTGTGCAGCTCTGAAATAAATAATCAATGACTCTCTTGAGTATGTCATAATTGGCTTATTGCACTGGGGGTATGAAATCCGAATTTGTGCACAACGGATATGGAGGGAGAGTCCAGGGGTTTGAGCTCAGGGAAGAGAAATAGAAACATGAGTGTGAATTATGTCAGCCCATCCCTATCCTGCATCCACTTTCTCGGGAGAAAGGTCATCCCACAGGGGAGCCGCTCTCACTCCCTCCCACAGCACAGGGGGGGGATGGACAGGGGTATCACACACTGGGGGCTCTGCATCCCCCTAAATTACACCAAGCCCAGAGCAGGGAGCTGGTTTCCAGCATCTGCAGGTTCTCCAGCCCCAGCTCCTGCTGCCCTGTTCTGCTCCAAGGGTCCCGCCACGTGCAGGGACCGGTGTGTGCCCATCTGTCTTCCCCTTGTCAAACCACCCCAAGCTCCAGAGAGAAGCTCTTTATTTATTCAACAACAGATTTCACAACCCACCCTGTCCTGCTGCCCATGGATGTGCCCAAGCTGTGGCTCTCTTTTCCCTGCGTGGCCACAACCTCCTGCCTTTTTTTTTTTTTGTGGGAATACCTGGTAAAGAGGATCGTGAGGGTGTAAGAGAGAAGATCTCTGTCCAGGCTCAGCATCCAGCACCTTTTATGCTTCCCCACACTGGGCTGGCATGATTGGGAAAGATCTTTCACCCTGAACAGCAGATCCATCTCTTTCTTTACAGCATTCCATGCTGCTTCTGCCAGCACTCACCCCTTCATTCAAAGGGCAGCCAGAGCCAAAAGGAACCTCCCTTGGGGAGCAGTTGTGTGTGCTTCACCCAATAATGCTGTTTATTTCCTGAAAACCTGCCAAAAAGGCTCCCTCACCCTTTATGGAGTGACAGTCCTTTAGAGCAAAGTGGGATAGATATACCCACCCCACATGCCAGCTGCGTGGGATGATAAGGAGTGAATAAACGTACAGAAATAAATGCACAGCATTGTGTAAAAACTGCTGGACCCTGTGCAAATATGAGGTGCAGCACCACATCCAAGAGGAAGCAGCAGGGGGAAAAGAAAAACCACAACAAAAAAAAAGAATGCTAGTCAAACGTAAAGAGTCCAAGGGGTTATTTTGGGTAAAAGGAAAAAGAAAGGGTAGAAATGCTGCAGTTTGAGCCTGTGTTAAAATAAGGCAAAGCACACCCGGCTGTCCGGGCTGCCAATCCCCCCGGGTCACGGCGGGCTGTTTCCCCAGCAGCGGGTGCAGCCGGCGGGGCGGCAGCTCCGGCACAATCCCGGTCCCTTCCCGCCGCTGTTCCCGCGCGGGGCCCCGCCAGCCGCGGGTGCCCGCGGGCCCGGGCGCGCTCTCCGCGCCACGGATGCCGCGGAGCAGCCGTGACTGCCGTGGTGACACAGCAGCGGCCGCGCAGGAATGCTGAGTCACCCTCCTGCTTCCTCCTCCTCCCCGAGGCGCAAAGCCTCTTTTTTCCCCCCGCCGGAGAAGGGATTTTCGCTGTCAGCACGGGCACAGAAGGTGGAAAATTCAGCCCATGTGCCTAACTAAGGCTTGCACCCTCAGCGCAGCGCTCACTTGGGCGTTGGTGTGGTAATAAGAGAGCTAACGAGTCCCTTTTAGTGCGCCAAACAAAACTTTTTTACCCCTTTTCGCCAAACAAAACTGGTGCCGGTGCTCCGAGCCCCAAGACACCGGCTCGGATGGGAGCCCAGCACCTTCGGGGTGTGGAGGCTGCGGGGTTCGAACTCCGGCACCGCTCTGTTGTTCAGCAACGGGAGCTTTCACCACCACAGGCATGAGGAAGTGGCACCTGCTGGTGGGGACGTGACAGTCACTTCTCGCCGAGGACAAGGTGTTCAGGGCGTTGGCCACCCAAAATGCCACAGGAAAGAAAACGGAGACTGATTAGCAGGGGAGGAAACTGAGGCACAGAGGGGTTTTGCTTTGCCTGCTCAGGGCTTGGCAGCAAATTGCTGGATAGACCCAGGTATCCCCTAAACTCCTATTTCTACTGATTGCCTTTATGGTGGCAAAGGTCATTGCACAAAAGTGTGATCTTGACAAGATTTGGAGAGATTCAATTAATAGTATTTCTTAAAGCAGGGACTTTCTGTCCCCCGTGTTGTGGCTCAGTACTGCTCACCCCAGGAACAGTTCCTGCATTAAAATAGAGTGCCGTTTTATAAATAATAGACCATTTTATTGCAAAAAAATAAAATTAAATTAAAATAAAAATATGCCTGCTCTTGCTTCCCACTGGCAGGGTTAATCCTGCTCCTGCAAGAGACAACAGTGAGGAGGGGGCACTGGGGATGCAACAGGGCTGCAGCATTCCCGAGCCACAGGAGCCTGAGGATGCAGTGAGAGAAAAACAAGATTAATGCAGCCAGGAGCCTCCAAAAGGGTTTTGCATTTGATGTGGGAGAGGAGAGAGATCAGAGTATGGAGGCATCTGAATTAACATAAATTTACAAACCTTCCATTCTGGGCTGCAGGGTTACCCTGGACTGTGTTCCCCCATGGTGTGACCCACCAGTGCCCCAGGCTGCAGGAACACTTGGGAACACTGTCACTGGTGTTCCCTCCATCCCAGACACAGCCTGTTCTGTCTCCCCTCAGGTCAGCTGAACAGAAAAAAGTGATCAATCTCCAGCCAAATTAATCTTCAGACAGAAAACCAATAGCTCTGAGCTGCCTGTCAAGCCCCGAGTCTTCCCTTCCAGGAGGGGTTATAAGCAGGGAGCCTCCGAAAGTGGGAGTGAGTGTGCACAGACAGGGTGTGGGATGCACCCAGGCACGTCCCCTTGGCTGTTATGTGTCCATGAACTTGAAGGGCTGAGACAGGAACCAAATCCACCACAGGATTTTGCCTCCCTGGTAACGCCCCAGCCTTTCTGACTTCGCTTTGATCCTGACCTGGGTCCAGAGCACTGCAATGTGCCACAGGGATGTGCACTGCTCCCGGAAAACCAGGTCCGTGTGGGAAAAGGGCTGGCACTTGGGCTTCAGCAGCTTCCCAGCCATTTCTGTGTGGCCAATTCCAGCCATGCCAGCACTGCTGCTCCAGGGAAGGATGTGGCATGGCTGGAATTGCCCTGAAACAGTGCCTAGCAGGGAAATCCCTCAGCGGCCCTCCCTGCTCCTTCCAGGAGGGAGCTCAAGGCAATCAGCCCCTTCAAGGCTGGCCCCACAAGCCCCCCACAAGCCTTCAACTAGCATAGACCCAGGCTGTGATCTCCTTCCCTCTGGCTTTATTTGTGGAGGGAATTAAGGTCCTGCTGAGAAAACCTCCCCTGTGCTCTGATAACTGCCCGCAGAGCCAGCTTTAAATGGCATTTTGTAAATGAAAGCCCAGGATTAACGAGGTTCCCCTCGTCACTGTTTACTTAGTGATCTGCCAGAGTGAGGGGAGCAGGATAGAGAGCCCCTGTGCTGGGCAAGCCCCTTGGGCCACCAAGGAGCTGGCACATATTGGAGACCAGCAAGGTGCCACCCAGCAAATGGCAGAGCCTCCCTGGAGCAGGAGGTTCCCAGATAGGTTTGGGATGGGTGGGATGTGTGTGCACGTAGCAGGAGCCTTGGTCCAGGGGACAGGGCATCTCCAGGGCACTGTGTTTTGTGAGCTGGGGGCCGGGCTGGGGGATGATGCTCATTTTGCTCATTTTCTTCCTACGCCACGTTGCTGGGGAAGGAAGGGGGGTGTTTGCCATGCGGGTTGGTGCTGGGCACACATCCCCCACGTGACAGGAACGGGGAGGCCATGCAGAGCTGCAGCTGGCCTCATCCCCTCGGCAGGAATTCACTCAGGGATGGCAAGGAGCTGCCCAGTGAGCCCAAGGGGTCTGCTGAGGGGTGCAGGTCCAATGAACCCCGTTCAGAGGGGACTCTCCTCAGTCATCCCTGTCTGCCTGCAGCAGGACAAGGGGGTCCTGCCTCCATCTACTGCACTCCCAGGGACTGGAACCACCACAGCTGCCTTGCACAGCTCCGACCTTTGGATGTTTGCACATTCCTGCCTGTTAATGTGTCTCGTTACCAAAAGCTGCCAGGATGGAGCATTATTCCCCCCAGCACTTGCCAGGCTGCTCCCTCCCATTCCCCAGCTGAGAATTGGCACTGACCCTGTACAGGCTGGGAGCATGGGCTCCCCAAAGAAGCAAAACCTGATGCCTCTGGTAGGAGCAATGAGCATCCCACCCCTTGACACCAGCGAGCCCCAAATGCTCCCGGAGCTCCTGGGGCAGGCAGCACTCACCTCTCCCAGCCAGGCATGGGGATAAGGAGCAACAGTCTCAGAGCAGAGCCGCGCTTCCCTCGGCTGCCAGGCTGGCACATTGCCAGCCAGCATGGTGCCAGGCCAAATTCTTTGCAATTTCTAGGTCAACACCCGTCTCTCGTAATGCCCTGAGCCCTCCTGCTGCCTGTGCCAGCCTCCAGCCCTGTGGTCCCTGTGCACAGGAGTATCCCAAAGGATCCACGCCTGCCACTGCTCATCCTGGCTGGCCCCATCTATAACCCCCAAATATTTGGCCCTCATTGCTCCAAATTGGGCCATTCCCCAAATGTTTGGTTCTGCCCACAGCAGCAGCCGTAAGAGAGCTGCATCCAGGGAGTGCACAACCTGCAGCCTGCCCATCTTTCCACCTCTTTGAGGGGTTTAAGACCCATCCCAAGGAGTCAGACACAAAAGGAATGTGTTTGCTTTGGATTTCTAAAGCCATTTTCTCACTGTCATGGTGGCAGTGAAAAAAACCCCACAATCTCAAGACATGGAATGGTCCTAACGCTCCAAACCTGGAAATAAATCACCTGGAAAAGCAGCCTTTGTAAAGAAATCCCCGTGGCCCCAGTGCTTGTTTGCAAACCGGCCAAGTTTCGACCTTGGCATGACGTGGTTTCCCAAAGAAGGAGGCGATGCTGGCACGGCTCCGGCAGCTCAGCCCCTCCAGTGCGGGGTTGGATGTGTCCCCCATGCCCGCAGGGAACCCCTTCCACGGCATGAGCCGGGCTGGAGGAGCAGGAACCCTGTGGGGCTGCAGCCCCCTACCCGGGCATGCATCGAGGGGGCGGTGGGGCTGAGGATGAGGAGGAGGAAGGGGCAGCCGAGCGTGTCCATGTGACGGCTCTTACGCAGGGGCTGTTGCATTGTGGCCGCCGGCACTCCCCCCCTCCCCGCCGCAGGGCAAGCCCCGGCCTGCCGGGACATTGTGCCAGCCGGGAACAGCCACTGGCAACGGCCACTGACCCGTCCCGGGGCTCCCTGGGGCGCAGAGAGGACGTGGACACCCGAGGGGACTTTTGCTGGATGTGCTCCTCCATGCCAGAGGGTGCAGCGCCCCGCACACTGCACAAGAACAGGACTGAAATAGCTGCAGGCGTGCTCCAAGAGTTCTGCCGAGATAAACAGGTTCTGACCCACATCAGCCCTGCCTCGGTTTCCCCATTAGGGTGCTGAGAGCCATTCGGGCCGTGTGAGTGCCACAAGTCCCTCTGGGCTCTGCTGGCAGGGTGAGGTCACCGCTGGAAAAGCAGGACGGGGGCTTTGCCCCCCTCTCTGTTCTCAAAGCCACCTCCGCCAGCGCCCCTGCAGCCCCGCAGAGAGGTGTTTGCATCCAGCCAGATCCCTCTCGGCAAAACCGTCCGAGTCCAGCCCTGGGGCTCAGCACAGCCTGTCCGGAGTTTGCTGTGGCACCTGCGGCCCATCGGGTATAAAATACTCAAAAAATCAGCATCACAGAGCAGGGAGTCCCTGAGCTGTCCCCACGCCCTGCCTTGTGTGAGTGCCAGGCTGCCCCGATGCCATCCCCATCCCGTCCTCACCGGGGACCTATTGTACCAAGTAGATCTCCCTGTCCGAGTGTGGTTTCCAAGAGATTTCACATCCATGTGGACTCCCGGATGCATGTTTGGGAACCTGATTTTTCCCAAACTTTGAAGGTTCGTTCATTGCTATGCAAGACAAGTCCATTCCTTACCCTCCTCCATCCTGTTTCCCCCTTCTCCCCCCTCACCACTCCCACCATCCCAGCCTAAGATGTTAAAATGGGCTGAATGTTTTACGATGAGAGGGGAAAAAATTTTTAGAAATCTGGGGATGAAGAGAGAACCCATGAGCTGTGACCTCCTCCAAATTCAAGGCACCAAATCCACACAAGGAAAACAAAAGACAGCGAGATTAGCATTTCCAAACAGAGCAGAGATGGCCCCAATCTTTGAGCTGTTTATTCTAGGGTTGATTTTCAATATTTAGGATGATTAGCAAGTGAAAGCCGGCTGTTGCCAGAATGGCTTCATGCCAGCCCCACACTCAATGGAGGGAAAAGAAAGACACGGCAAGAAAGGGAGAGAAAAGAAGGGCTTATGTGTATATATTTTTTCTCCCTCTGTGAACGGGAGATTGGTTTGAGGTGTCAATGTTTGCCCATCAGGGAGGAATGATGGATGAGGGGACGGCTAGGGAAATAGCAGAAATAAATAATAAAGGAATAACTGCCATGTGCTTAATAACCAGCTGGGAAAGGACCTCACTAGGGCAGCGAGCTGAGAGTTTNGGGAACACACAGCCAGCGCAGGGTCCCCAACCCGTCACTGCCCCTGTGCCGGGCGAGCCGGGGCAGCCCGCGGGGCTGGACCAGCCCCAGCCCCGGCTGCAACCCCGCTGCCACCGGCAAGCCCGGGCAGGTCCGCGGCTGCCGGGTCCTGACCTCCCTCCGGGCACCGAGCTTCCCCCCGGGCACAGCCGCGCTCTGTGTCCCGCGTCCCGGGGCGGCGATGCCACCACTCAGAGCACCCCCAGCCTCTGCACCCACCTCCTGGCCGCCGCTCGAAAAAAAAAAAAACACCACCCCCTCCAAACTATCTCACTGAAATAAAGGAAACTTCACGCCCAAGTCGGNTGTTTGCAAACCGGCCAAGTTTCGACCTTGGCATGACGTGGTTTCCCAAAGAAGGAGGCGATGCTGGCACGGCTCCGGCAGCTCAGCCCCTCCAGTGCGGGGTTGGATGTGTCCCCCATGCCCGCAGGGAACCCCTTCCACGGCATGAGCCGGGCTGGAGGAGCAGGAACCCTGTGGGGCTGCAGCCCCCTACCCGGGCATGCATCGAGGGGGCGGTGGGGCTGAGGATGAGGAGGAGGAAGGGGCAGCCGAGCGTGTCCATGTGACGGCTCTTACGCAGGGGCTGTTGCATTGTGGCCGCCGGCACTCCCCCCCTCCCCGCCGCAGGGCAAGCCCCGGCCTGCCGGGACATTGTGCCAGCCGGGAACAGCCACTGGCAACGGCCACTGACCCGTCCCGGGGCTCCCTGGGGCGCAGAGAGGACGTGGACACCCGAGGGGACTTTTGCTGGATGTGCTCCTCCATGCCAGAGGGTGCAGCGCCCCGCACACTGCACAAGAACAGGACTGAAATAGCTGCAGGCGTGCTCCAAGAGTTCTGCCGAGATAAACAGGTTCTGACCCACATCAGCCCTGCCTCGGTTTCCCCATTAGGGTGCTGAGAGCCATTCGGGCCGTGTGAGTGCCACAAGTCCCTCTGGGCTCTGCTGGCAGGGTGAGGTCACCGCTGGAAAAGCAGGACGGGGGCTTTGCCCCCCTCTCTGTTCTCAAAGCCACCTCCGCCAGCGCCCCTGCAGCCCCGCAGAGAGGTGTTTGCATCCAGCCAGATCCCTCTCGGCAAAACCGTCCGAGTCCAGCCCTGGGGCTCAGCACAGCCTGTCCGGAGTTTGCTGTGGCACCTGCGGCCCATCGGGTATAAAATACTCAAAAAATCAGCATCACAGAGCAGGGAGTCCCTGAGCTGTCCCCACGCCCTGCCTTGTGTGAGTGCCAGGCTGCCCCGATGCCATCCCCATCCCGTCCTCACCGGGGACCTATTGTACCAAGTAGATCTCCCTGTCCGAGTGTGGTTTCCAAGAGATTTCACATCCATGTGGACTCCCGGATGCATGTTTGGGAACCTGATTTTTCCCAAACTTTGAAGGTTCGTTCATTGCTATGCAAGACAAGTCCATTCCTTACCCTCCTCCATCCTGTTTCCCCCTTCTCCCCCCTCACCACTCCCACCATCCCAGCCTAAGATGTTAAAATGGGCTGAATGTTTTACGATGAGAGGGGAAAAAATTTTTAGAAATCTGGGGATGAAGAGAGAACCCATGAGCTGTGACCTCCTCCAAATTCAAGGCACCAAATCCACACAAGGAAAACAAAAGACAGCGAGATTAGCATTTCCAAACAGAGCAGAGATGGCCCCAATCTTTGAGCTGTTTATTCTAGGGTTGATTTTCAATATTTAGGATGATTAGCAAGTGAAAGCCGGCTGTTGCCAGAATGGCTTCATGCCAGCCCCACACTCAATGGAGGGAAAAGAAAGACACGGCAAGAAAGGGAGAGAAAAGAAGGGCTTATGTGTATATATTTTTTCTCCCTCTGTGAACGGGAGATTGGTTTGAGGTGTCAATGTTTGCCCATCAGGGAGGAATGATGGATGAGGGGACGGCTAGGGAAATAGCAGAAATAAATAATAAAGGAATAACTGCCATGTGCTTAATAACCAGCTGGGAAAGGACCTCACTAGGGCAGCGAGCTGAGAGTTTGCAGAGAGTTTCTGGAGCTGGGTCCTTCCCAGATCCTCTTTGGTGGGTGCTGGTGGATGCTCCAAAACGCAGCCAGCTCTGGGCTGGAGTGCTCCGGCTTCATTGCTTGTAGCAGGGCGTGTGGGGGGNCCGCGTCCCGGGGCGGCGATGCCACCACTCAGAGCACCCCCAGCCTCTGCACCCACCTCCTGGCCGCCGCTCGAAAAAAAAAAAAACACCACCCCCTCCAAACTATCTCACTGAAATAAAGGAAAATTCACGTCCAAGTCGGTTTGGTTGCTTTCAGCTGCTGAACAAAACAGGGTTGTTTCAGGCCTCGCCTGGTGCCTCCTTTATATTCACCCTTTCTCACTTTAAACCCCTCGACTGGCTCTGGCAGGCTGGAATATTTTTTCCTGGCAAGGTTGTTTTCTTCAGTCCCCTGGCAGGGTGGGGTTGCTGGAGGCTTCTCTTTTCCAGGGGGTTTGAAAACAGTACTACGTGTTTGTGCCTGGCAAAACAAAGAAGTGGTCTGAGGGGCAGGGGAAGTGCCAGCTTTTCACAGCCCTGAAGTGCCACCAGGACTGGGGCGGGAAAGAAGGGAGCAGCTCTTCCAGTGCTTCCAACAAGGAGCTGAGAGGAGGAGAAGCCAGGACAAGGAATTCCTTAATTCCTTATGGTATTCATGGCCCCCAATATCCCAAAGCTGAAAGGAAAGCCCAGATCTGCCTCTAAATTCCCCCCTTAGACATATCAAAGCTGCTCCCCCAGGGATAACCCTACTTTTTCCCAAGGTCAACATCCTACCTTCCCAGCACAAAGCACACGCAGACCAAGGAGTGTCTGTCCTGAGCCCAGGCCTTATTTTGGGTTGTGATTGGCTGGATTGGAAGCAGCTGTAGCAGCTCTGGGACTGGCTGCTGGAGTGCCTGGGGATCCAGTAGATCATTTGGGAGGTGATAGGGTGCTCCTCATGTGCTCCCCGGGGGAAGGCTGGGGCTGTGTCCTGTGAGGGATGGGATATGCAGGAGTGGGTGCACCTGGGGCACCAATCTGGAGGAGCCCCAGGCAGGGTCTGGAGAGGGATCTCTGTGCAGCTCCTCTCCCCACCCTGTACCCAAAAGGGCTCTGAAGCCACTTGGACATCTTGGAGCATCTACAAGGCCAGGTGGAGAGAGGGCACAAGCAGAGGGACCGGGCAGCCCCAGCAGCTCCCTGCAGGGCCAGGGAAGGCTGTTCCCAGGGTTGGAGCAGCTCCCAGGGCTCAGGACACCAGGCATGGCCAACCTTGAGTGTGTAACCATCGTCTCACTGAGGGTGGTTTGTGCCTCAGTTTCCCCAGAGGAAATTGGCACAGTTGTGCAAGTGGGTGAGAGTTCCTGTGTCCTGGGACTGGGTTTACAAACAGGGCTGGGCCGGGGAAAGGAAACAAGGAGGCAAAAGGGTTTTTTTTCTTCTCCATTTTATTATTATTATTTTTTTTTTAATTTGTAAATAACTTTGCATGAAAAAAAGTTAAATTGCACAAGTATCTCTGTAGTTCTCCAACATAATCCCCCAAGCAGGAAAACAGAAGAAAAACAGCAAGTAAAAAGAAACATTGTCAATACAAACAACTACAGAGACCCCAAAACCCCTCCTAAGTGCTTTTGTAACCAAAACAGAATCTAATTACAATCTTCCATTTCTTTTGCCAAGTCTAAGCCACACCACTAAAATTCCAGCTTCTACTTGCTCCTACCTAATGGCTGCTCTACCTCTCAGAGCCTACAGCAAAGCAGAGGCAAAAAAATCTGGGTCTTGAGAGCTTCAAGTCAAGTTTCAGCAGAGTTTGGCTCTGGTCCCAAAATATTTCCAAGTTACCTTGCACCAACCCTGCCACGCTCACTGCACACCAAGCCAAAGGGCCAAAGCTTCTCTTTGTGTCAATCCCAACGTCTCTCCCGGCTGGATGGGACTTCATTTCCACTGCTGTCCCCAGAGCCTGTTGCATGTACAGTCTTTGGCCTGAGCTCCAGGATGGAGCCTTAATGCAGATTTTTTTCCTCCTCAGTCGCACCTGGGAGCGTTCAGTGTGGAGTGGCTCCATCACCACCAGCTGAGGGCCAGGCCGCAGGGTTTTCCTTGCACTCAGAGCCTGATGGATGAGCTGGAGAAGTGAAAAGCAACAGTCTCGGACCAAAAAAGCAGAGAGGGGCTATGTCAGTGGGTGAAAGAGAGGGTTCATGGTGCTCCAGACCCTTTGGCAACTGCAGCAAGGATTTTGGGTACAAAAAATAGAAAAGCCAGTTTCGGGAGCATCCCGGTCCCTGCTGCTCCTCTCCTCCCAGGGCCAATTCCTGGATTCTTCACAAAACCTGTTGGTACAGGAGTCCTCCCTTGTGTGGTCTTGTTTTGCAGAACAGTGAACACAGAACCTTTAAACAGTGAAAATATAAAACAACTCTCAAGCTGCAATTCCAGTCTTCCCCTCCCCCCTTAAGAAATTCTAATGCTAAAAAATATAGATTTCTTTGAATATATAATATATAATAGATTATATAAAAACATCTAAAGAGGCACACTTGCTGAGTTTATAAACCTTTTCTCCTTCCCTAGGCACAAATCAGCTGGGATGTTGAACCTGGAGAATCCAGAAGGGACCTGTATTTTCTTACCAGCTAATTATCACACTGTACCTACCAACTGCACTGAGACGGAAAAAGGAGAGACAGAGAGAAAGAGAGAGACAAAGAGGTATGGAAATTGCACTTTAGTCTATCAAATCCCAAGCCACCAGGAATCTCATGTCTTAGATGGCATTTTGCAGGTAATTTTACCCCTGAAGGAAAAGAACCCATCATAATTCACATTTCTTTTTTTAAAGTAAAATGTAAAAAAATTAGTGTTAACTTTCTTCTCTCGAAAAAACTAGAGACTTCTGAGGTGTCCTTTGGAAACACAGCAGGCAGATCCTGGGGTGGTGGGTTTTTTTCCTGGTGTTTCTGGGAATAACCTTGCAATGAATCTGGTAAAAGTCACCATGGGCATCTCTAGGAAATCTTGTTCCTTTTAAGTCCCAGCTTGGGGAGAGCATCCTACAAAAGTCTTACAAGAGCCGTGCCAGACTGCTCAGATTGATGACATCTGCCAGCAAAGAGGCATCAATGTCTTCAAACACCTGGTCAATGTTGACACAGTTGGAGAGGTAATCGCTTGTCCCTTCATCCCAGGGATGCTCCAAGAAAGTCGTGGCCATGAGGGTTTCGTTAAAGTCCAGGCTGTTCTGGTTGGATTCAGTGACGACTTGTTCCTGCCCCTGGGGACTCTCCATGTGTTGCCCTTGTCCTGTCCAGTCCAGGTCGCATGTGACAGGGTTGATGGACGGTGGGAGCTCCATGTCCCCCAGAGTGGAGAAGTCTCCGTTGAGGTTGGTGTTAAAGACAGTTTCCCAGTCAAAGACACCTTTCAGCGATCCCAGCTCGGTCTGCTCCTCCTGGGTCATCAGGGCCGAGCTGGGAAGCCGGGACACCTTGGCCGTGGGCAGGGGCGAGGGCTGCTTGCGCTTCTGCCCCGCCTTGGCACCCACTGGGTTCCAACTCTGGCTGCTGGTGGTTTCCTCGAACTCTTTGAGCAGCTGCTGCGATGCCACGTTGGCCTCAAGGACGTTGTTGGAGCTGCAGGAAGAAGAGGCCGGGCTGACAACGTGCCGTGCTTCTTTCTGGACTCTCCCGGAGAAGGCTGGGTGGATCTGCACCGGAGACATCCTCCGCTTTTTGTAAGTCCCGTACTTGAGCCGGTTGGCATAGTAGGGGTCCAGCTTCCAAAATCCACCTTTCCCTGGCTCATCTTTCTCCCGAGGCACCTTGATGAAGGACTTATTCAAGGAGAGGTTGTGCCTGATGGAGTTCTGGAGCCAAAAGAGAAAGAAACCAAGGCTGAGTGCTTGTCTGCTGCTGTGGGACCTACCTGCCTGGGTAGGCTGGTCAAGGTTTTCAGCAATGACCCTTGGGGAAACAAAGAAGAACCAGCAACATCCAGACATCCAAGGCTACATGCCCAGCAGAAAGTCCCTCAAACCCCCGAGTCTCCAGCAGTTTTTCTGCCTCCTGTCTCATCCAGCCAAAGGTGGCAGGAGCCAAGGGGTTCAAGCTAGGACTTGTCACCCAATGTGAGTGGCTTCCCACCCAATGGGAAGCTTTTGGGCAGCTCTCCTTGGCTGGAAATTTGGGCCATGGGGCCTTGGATCATGAAGACCACTGGAAGAAACTGGCTTGAATTGCTCTTGGCATAGGAGCCAGGCTGGAGGACGTTGGATCCTCCTTCATGCCAGGGAGGAAGAGGTGGGTCTGTACACCCATGTGGCCATGGCCCCTTTACAAGGGGCAACACATGGCAGCACTGTGGGGGGGATGCCAATCAGGGCCCTGCTGGCATCCCCCAGTTCCACTGTGTCTGTTGTTGGTGTTGAGAGGAAAATATTTGGACAAAACATAAAGCGCTATGCCTTCCCCTAGCCAGGCTGGCACAAATCAGACAGGAGAACACGGAGAGACACGTGGACTGTTCCACCCTACGTGTCCCCAGAGGTGCCTCCTGGCCCAGGGAAGCTTGGTGTGAAATCACTGCATCTTCATCAGCCACTGCTCGAATGAGCTGAGGGGGGAAAAAAAAGGTGGAGGGGGAAGAAAAGGAGGAGTTTCTGCTCCTGTTGAGCTGTTCTGAAACCCTGAACGTTCCTGGAGTGATGTGAATAATCAGAAAGGAAACTCAGTTATTGGGCAAATAACCCAGCGTTGGACTCCACAAAGCCAGGACTGTAGTAAGAGATTGGATATGGTAGAGGTGGTTTTTTTTTTTTAATGTTGCCTGGATATCTTTATGCTTATTCATCCATAATCCGTAGTGCCAAATAGGAAAAACAAGGCTCAATTGCTTAGAGCTGTTGAAAAACACACACACACACACACACACAACAAAACCCTCCACCCTCCTCTGGGCTGAAGCTCCTTGGGTTTGTTGGCTCCTCTCCAAAGCACTCAGCTCCCACAGGAATATATCCATCTCCCCCCCAGACTATGGGTGGCATGACCTTTCCAGGCTGTCTTCACGTACGGGAATTGGGATAGGGGATGAGAACACAGCCTCAACAAGAAAGAAAAGGGAAAAAAAAAAAAAGGAAATTAAAAAAAGAAGTGAAAATAAGCAAAAGATAAACAAGCAAAAAACAAAACAAAGGGGGAAGAAAAAAAAAAAAGAGAAGAAGAAGCAGTAACACAGATATTCCCCCACACAATCCAGTCTGTGGTAACTCCAATTTTACTGTGTAATGAAATTTTACAAGGATCAGAGACTTGAAAGCTGAATTCTCTGCTGCCCATCTCTCCTCCCCATCCCAAACTTCACTCAGCCCAGGCTGAATTATTACTCAGCCGGTCAACATATTTATCATTCCTGCCTGCAACGGTTCAGGGTACCCCCTGCATCTCTGCAGAGAGGGATTGAAAACCTTCTTTCTTTTTTTAATGAACACATTTAATTAAAAACGTTGTGAATACCCAGCCATGAAGTGTGCAGGAGAAAGTCAACCCGCTGGCACCCAGCTCCTGCTTTCAAATCACTTTCATAGGTCCCCTGAGTGTAAGAGGGGGACCAAGATGGCCCTGGAGGGGGACCAGGAAAGGTTCCCTTCCCCGTGATGGGCATCAAGAGCCACTGGAGACCCACCTGCCTGGAGAGAAGGTGGGCAATTCCTGGGCTTTGCAGTGGGGTTCTCCAGCCCTGCTTGGATGGGTACTGCCATCAGGATTAGTGACACACTGTGGATTTGGGATGGGAATAACCCCAGTGGAGGGATGAGCCCCCCAGGGCCCTCTAGCCCTGCCATATCCTAGAAAACCTCATGTGCCAGAGGTCTCCTTGTGTGACAGAGGAAGGCGGCAAGCCAAAGTGGCTGGGAAAAGCCCCTGGGCTTCAGGCTGTCCCCAAAGCTGGGGAGCCTGGGGGCTGTCCCCTCCCCATTGGGGAGATGCTCGTGCTAGCTGGGGACAGCAGCCTGAGTTAACTATTCTTGGGCTTCCCTCTGCAGGTCTCACCAGCTCATCCCAGTGCTGGAGCCTCCTTGGCCTATCCCTGGGGCCAAGTACTCTGCCCTGCTTGGAAAGCAGCAGTATTTCTGCTCAGAACCTCCCCAGTGAGGGACTTGTCCAATAGGTGGCATCTCCATCCCTCTCCCATGTCTGGTTTTCAGCATCTAGGGACACTTGACCTGGCAACTTCTCCATATCTGCTCAACCTGAGGTACTTGGGGCCCCATGAGAATGCCAGGAATGTAGGGACTGAGAGGCCTTTGCCCTGAAGCCAAGAGGAGTCTCAGATGCCAAAAGCCCAATGAGTAGCTCCCTGCTCCCAAAATGGTCCTGGGCTCTCTCCCAGAATTGCTCCTTCCATCTGCCTCCCCTGTGCCGGTGGCATTTGCGCCCAGCCAAGTTCTTTTCCCATTCCATCCCTTCCCCACTGGTGGCTGGTGTCACTCTTTTCCCAGTGGGATCCAGCATCCCTGCAGGATCTCATCTTGCAGGGTGGAGGCTGTGGAAAGCCCTGCTCAGCCCTGCAGGGAGAGTGGCCAAGGCTCCACATCTCCTACCTGCCAGGTGGGATCAGCGTGTCGGAAGTAGCAGAAGTTGTCAGTAATCCACTTGTAGATGGCAGAGAGGGTGATTTTGGGTTTGTTGCTGGCTTCCATGGCCATGCAGATGAGGGTGGCATAGGAGTAGGGTGGCTTGACGTGAGGGTTGGTCTTGTAGTCGATGTCCCCTGCGAGATGAGGGGGCACAGCCACGTCGTGGTGCATGGTGGAGGAGGTGGAGGAGGAGACGGGCGTGCAGGGAGTGTGGCGTGTGCCCTTGCAGGCCGGGTCAGCAGCCAGGGGTGAGCACGGGGACTCGAAATCAACCAGGCTGAACAGACTCTCACTCATGGTGTAACAATCCTGGGGGTCTGAGCCAGAGTATAACTGGGGCAGGCCAGTCTGGGCCACTGTGAAGTCCCTCAGCCACATGAGGTCCGGCAGGCTGTCATCCAGGTCTTCCTCCACGCACTTCAACTTGCCCTTGGCCTTCAGCGCTCGGCTCGGCCACGCCATGCCTCCCTCAGAGCTTCCCAGGCTGCACGGGAAGGGGAGGGAAGGGACGGGGCAGATCCTGCAATAACAACAGGGACAGGGGTGAGGTTCCCCAAGGTGCAGTCTCTCTCTGACAGCCAGGCAGGGCCAGCCCTGGGTGCTCCTAGAGCTGCTGGGTGAGACCCATCCCTGGTGTGCTGTGCAAGGGACCTGCAACGCCTGCCCTGAGGGGCTTTAGCACCCTTGGACCTCGGGGAAATTCCCTCAAACTCCTACACCTCCTCCTCACTCACTGACCTGCTGCCCAGCAAGCTCTTGGCTGAACAAAGAATTAAAAAGAAACCCAACCAAAACCCCCTCAAACAACCAAAATCCGTCCCTGCCATCCCACAAAGTGAGGTTGTTTCTTGGGAACACACATCTCTGCATACCTGGCAGTCACAGGACAAACTCTCAGCATTCCACACCAGGCTACAAAATGCTTTAAAGTTTCCCCCCTCACAGCCAACTTCTCTCAGTTCGATCCTATTTCTGCTTTTACCTTCCCGTGTTACCCAGAAACACCTCAGGGGTGTGTTGGGGGAACTGGTGGGGTCCCACCCCAAGCACACCCTCAGTCAGAGCGAGCTGGCAGGCAGCTTCAGACTTTGGGGAGTCCTGTGTCAGGGATATGGATGGAAACCCGAAATCCCGAGTGTCTGGGCCAGGAGAGAGCGCCGGGAGGAGGGCGCGTAACCAGAGCCGCTCCCCCGCGCAGACCCACCGCCCCTAACGGCGGCTTCGGCCGCGCCGCCCCTCCCGTCCCACCGCCCTCCCGACCCCGCGGCATNAGCCGCCGTGAGCCGCGGCCGCCCCGGCGCGGGGTTAAGTAGCGGCTCCCGGAGGCTTCGCGCGTTGCCGCGGCGACGCCCCGCCCCGTAAACATCCTCCGGGCACGCCATTGGCCCGCGCGTTGCCATGGGGACGGGGGGCGGTGCCCAGGGATGCCGAGGGACCCCGAGGCCCCGGCCGAGCCCGGCCCCGCGGGGATGGGGAGGCTCCGGAGCGACCCGAGCGCGGCTTTTCCGTGCCTGAGGGGAGCTGCGAGAAATGCGGAGAGGGGCTTTTGACACGGGCGTGTGGTGATAGGAAAAAGGGGAATGGCTTCAAACCGAAAAAGAGTAGGTTTAGAGTGGGTTATAGGAAGAAATTACTATGAGGGTGGTGGAACAGGTTGCTCAGAGGAGCTGTGGATGCCCTATCCCTGGAATAGTTCAAGGCCAGGTTGGATGGGGCTTGGAACAACCTGGGATAGTGGAAGGTGTCCTTGCCTGTGGTGTGGNGGCCAGGAGAGAGCGCCGGGAGGAGGGCGCGTAACCAGAGCCGCTCCCCCGCGCAGACCCACCGCCCCTAACGGCGGCTTCGGCCGCGCCGCCCCTCCCGTCCCACCGCCCTCCCGACCCCGCGGCATCCCCTTACCCCGTCCCGGTGTCGCCCCCCAACAGGCAAAGTTCACGACAGACTAAGAAGCTTCTGGAAAAACAGGNCCCTTCCAACCCAAACCATTCATGATTCTATGAAAACTTGTGTCCTGCCCCTCCAGGGGCAACCCCAACCCTTTTCTTCCTACCTGTGCCCCATTCTATTTCTTGCTCCTTATGCACCCAGCAATGAGGGCAAAGCTGAAGGGGGGTTGGCAGACTCCAAAAATAAAGGATGGATTCTGTCTTTATTTAATTTTAAAAATGACAGCCACGGGCTTCTCTAAGAAATCCCTGCCCCCTAACTGCTGTTCCAAGAGCTTTAACAGAGGCCAAGGAGGGATCCCTTTGAAGGATCTGACCACCTGCAAGCTCCCCCCCCCCCAGCTTGTTCAGTCATGGGTTGGACTCAATGATCTCAGAGGTCTTTTCCAATCTGATTGATTCTGATTTTGACTCTGATTCAGCTGCAAGTTGCTTCCCCCCACCATCATCAGCCTCTTCTACTAAACTCAAATTATAACCCCCCTTACGGCCCTCCTCATCTTCAAGACTTCAGCTCCCAGCACACATTTTCTTCCCCACCACTGGAGGGATTTCTCTTGCATGAGCTCCCAGGTCTTTGTTGCTCCTCTTCTCCCCCAGGAAAAGTTCCCTCTGATTATCCTCGTCCATCCCAGCAGTGACAGGGGCCACCCACACCACACCCCAGGAAAAATGTCTCTACCCCAGTCCAGACTCTCCCTGCAGAGGTTTAGTTTGCATTTGCCCTTTCTCCATCCTGGCAGGATTTAGGATAGTTGGGAATGCAGGGGAAATGTTTTTGGACATTTGAATCAGCTGGGCTGTTTTGGAGATGATACCTGGGTGACAGGTGAGTGGAGCCCAGCCAAAAAGGGTTTTTACACACGAAGTTCCCCAACTGCCCTTGCCCTGCAACCACAAAATGACTTTGGACACTTTGTCGACATAAGATACCCTTTATTAAACATACTCTTAAAATCCAAAACATGCTCAAAGCAAAATCATAAGCAGCAATCTGGTTTCCTTCCTTAAATCCCTGACACGTGGGTCACTGGAACAAGGGGCTGCCCCGTGAGACTAGGGGCTGTCACCTTCCACCCCACGCTGCGCTGGCAGCTCCTGCCTGCCCCTTATCCCTTCTGGGTGGCCGAGGACGGCACTGGTGTCACTCATGCCCAAATCCCGTCTCTCCTGTGCCACCCAGAGGATGGATTCTTTGCTCACAGCCAGGCAGCAACACCGCTCGGCCACAGCATCCTCCTGGCTCCTCTCCATTGCAGCCGCGGTCGCTCTGAGCGAGGGGCAGCGCCCACCCACAGCGACCCCGGGTCTGCGGCTTGTCTGGCCGCTCCTGCAGCCTTGGGGACACTGCTCAGAGAAGCCAGAAAAGCCTCATGGTCGCTCCTAAGTCCTCCTCGTTCTGCTGGCAGCCACAAGCACCACTGCACCCTGTGCCAGGGCACCAGGCCAGCTGTCCTTGCCCCCTTTGAAACCATGAGGAAGGTTGGGCTTTGGTAGATGAGGTGCTCTTGGAGCATCAGCCCGATTTTCTCTCCCCTGTCCATGCTGGAGACTTAGGGAAGAGATGGCCGCTGTGATTTTCTCGGCTTAGCATGGTGAACCTCCAAAGCTCTCCCTGTGTGGCTCCTTGGGGCTGGGACACCCAGCCCGTCCCCAAACGGGGCGTAAGTCCCCACCACTTCAGCCCTGCCTGCTGTCTGCAGCTCCCAGCTCGCATGCCACAGGATGGTGTCTTGGAGATGACATCTCCTCACATCAAGCACCCAGCCCTGGGTTCCCAGGGAGGAATTTGGAAGCTGTTGAGCGTAGAGGAGACACAGCCAGCCCAGAGGAGAGAGCAGTGAGATGGCCAGCTCCAAACCCACCTCTGGCAAGACCCACATTGGGGCCACAGAGCAAGCAGCTACCATGGCCCTGGCTGTGATCCAGGCAGAGAAAACACCCCCAGCCCCCCAAAGGTCTTCATCCCTCTGTAGGAGCCACAGCCATCATCAGCACAGCCTGTGCTCTGCCATGGGGATGGCACTGGGAACCTGCTTTCTACACACACTCCTCCAGGGATGTTGTTTTCAGTGCATGAACATCTCTGTGCTAAGGTGGCTCTGGAACACAGCAGTGTCCTGCAGAGGAGGTGGTCTTTGCTGCCACAGCCATGTGACAAAAGCAGGTGGGGAAAAGGGAGGCTCAGCTTCCCACCCTGGGCTGCCCCAAACAGCTCCAGAGCCCGGCAGGTTGGGATGCAGGGTCTGATGCTCCTCCAAGTGATTTCTGACTGTCCCTGTTGCTCTCTGGAGTAGAGTCTGGCCTCTTCCAGTGGCCTCACCAGGCCCCCAAGGTCTGTGGCTTTATCCCTCCTCCTTTACTATCCCTATGTTTCTGCCCTTGGAGCAAAATCCACTTACGCTGTCAGCCCAATGCTGGCCAGAGGGATGGGGATGGAGACGGGAGACAGCTCCCACACCCTCATCCACCCCTTGCTACAAAGTGTTATGGGGAGGGCAGGCTCGGGTGGGATGGGGGTGACACTTTTGGCACTTGTTCCAGCGAGAGGGCGCAGCCCAGAGCCCTGAGCTCACAGCAGGGCGGAAGACAGAGAGGATAAATTATCAATGCCCCAGGGGCTGGTGACCGGGCTGGGGGCGGTACCAGGTCTCCTGCCCACCCCTGCCACCCTCCTCCATGCCCTCGGGAAAAGCCTAGGAGCCCAGGTGCTGCTCAGGAGGAGAGCAGAGGGAGGGGGAGCTACGAGGGCACCATTACTGCCAGTGCATTAATGGGGACATCCCATGGCATGGGGACAGTGCACAGCAGGGCAGGGGCACGGGCCAGCAAACTTGGGGGGGGCGGCCCCCCATGAAAGTCACCAGCTCATGCCCCAAGGATGCCAATCACAACACTCATCCTTGAACCCACACCCCTGAACATCATCCTCCCATTGTCCCCACCCACCCACATCCCAGAACCCCGTTGGTGAGGTGACCCTGTCCCATCTGCTCCACACTTTGGAGGAGAGGAGCCTGAGGGTGTAAGACGACCAGGGAAGGGGGCAGGAGGGGACCCTAGCCCGTCCCCGTCAGGGCTGGAGAATGGGAGGGTGCTAGTGGGGGGCTCCAAAGTGACATGGCTTTCAGCCCCCTTGGAAAAGTCGATGTTACCATCTTTTCTTTTGAAAATCGGTCCTGGTACAGCCGAGGGGTGGAGGTGGTGATGCCCACGGTGCCCAGACACCAGGGTCCCTCTGGGTGGGCAGGGGGGTCTGTGCCCCCACCGAGGCTGAGCCCTCACACGGGCAGGGCGGCTGCTGCCTGCTCCGGGTCCTGGGGGCTGGGGGGGCGGCGGGGCCAGGTCTGCTGCAGCCCCACGTTGTTGTTGGCTGCCTCTGGGTCTGGGGGGAGAAAACGGGCATTAGGGGCTCCCAAAGCACTCGGCTCGTTTTTCCACTAGGGATACGATTTATTCTCCCAAAGTAACGCCCACCTCCCCAGCCCCCCGCTGGGTTTTGGCTGCAGTGAGGGCTGGGGGGTGCCTGCACTTACCTCTCCGGGCTGGGGGAGCCCCTTAAACCCCCAATTTCTCAGGAATGCTGAGGGCCAAACGGGAAGCACAGCGCGACCACCGCTGGGTTTAAACAACCCAAATGAAGGGGGCCGCCTGTGCCCCCTCTGCCCAGCGAGAGGCCACATGCAGGTGCCCTGTGGGGCTGCAGGTCAGGCACGAAGGGATGTCCCCCTGGCCTGGGCAGTGAGGGAGCCACCAGCAACGAGTGACAACCCAGCGCCAACCCTCCCGGGGGACGGGGCACGAGGCGGGTGCAGCTCTGGGGGTCTCATGGTCTCACCTATTCCTCAATGTTAATGGGGCAGGAGTCCGGCACGGCGGCTGCGTGGCAGGAGAGACCAGAAGGCACATGGTGAAGGCGGGAGCGGAGGCGGCGCAGGGACACGGGGACATGCACACGAGCGAGCCAACGGGGTCTGGGGGGTCTCACTGCCCGCGAACGGGTCCGGGAGGGGGCCGGGGAGCGGCCGCCGGGCGCAGGGTGAGTGAGGGGTCCCCATGCGCGGAGCCTCCCGGGGTTTCGTGCCGAGGGGAACCCAGGGGTGGGCATGCTTGTGGTGCGGGGGCAGCTGGGTCCCCGCATGCCTCCTCTCTGGCTGCAGGCTCCCAGTTCAGGCAGCACCCTTCAGCTGGGGCAGGGTGATGGCAGAGCCCGGCCCGTGGCTTGTGTCCCACCACCAAACCCATCAGAGGCTGCGTGGTGCCCTTAGGAAGGGGGTGCACCCCTAAGGCAGCTTGGCTGCACCCTCCAGCGAGGTTAAGCCCTCTGCCCAGGGCAGCTCTGAGCCAGAGGGACTGTGTGAGGGCATGCCAAGGCCAAGGGCTGAGGCTTTCTCAGAGGGGAAGCAACAAAATCCTGCTGCCTGCTGATTTATGGGAGGTGACAGCTGCCATTTCGACTGGCTTCTCATGGCAAGCTCAGGCTGGAGAGCGAGGCATGTTAAGTCTGCAGATCCCAGAGGGAATGGATAATTAAACAGGACCACACGTACATGCACACGGAAATCCCATTAAGAGCTTGATATCGCCTAAGTCACTGCGGTGCTCCAGTGCAGAGACCCAGCTCTGCTCAGTGCACCCCTGCGAGGCTGCCGAGGAGCAGGGCCGGGGCAGCAGGACGTGGTCTGGCCCTGGAGCAGGGCACCTCCCACCCCTGGAGCTGCTGGATGGGTCTCCCCTGCTGTCAGCAGCTGGCAGATCTACCCGGGGGCAGGTGAGCTCCCACATCCCATCCTGGTGAAACCCGACCGGCTCGCTGGGCCCACTGCTCACAGCTCCGAGCATCTGCAGCTTTAAACCAGCAAGAGCCCCCAGGGGATTTCAGGTTTTCTACAGCAGCTCCTCTGCCTCCCCACCTCCCAGCCTTGCTGGCAGATAAGTTTCCCCAGTTTCTCTTTCCAAAGCTGTTTTTGCCACCCTGTCCCCGGCAGAGGCTGTGACTGTGGCCAGAGGATGCTCTGAACCCTGGGGACAGCCCCTGCAACCCACACTCTGCAGGATCCACACAAGGACGGATCTATAGGTTTTAGTTAAACCTCGTGTCCTAAAATCCCTGGGATGGGGATTTTCACCTCCTCCCAAAGCTCTTTCCCACCAGATTGAAATCTGCAGAGATTTCAAAAGAAGCTTTGAGGAACCACATCCCACGCCTTCGTCCATTACAGAGAGGACAAAAATGTCATTATCAAATGTCACCAGCTTGGAGACTGCCTGTCCTGGTTTCTTCCCAAATTGCCCTAAACCAGGACACTGTCCTAGATGTAGACTCTTGAAACACCACAGATCTCAAGGGCCAGGATGCAACTGCCTTCCCTACAATCAGTGAATGGGGCTGTCATGAGCTGGGTACAAGCCCTGAGAAATTTTAAGAACGATACAGCCAAAACAAAACTACAAAATATGGAACACCCCCATTTCACTCCCTCAAGGACTGTAAATTTAAAGACACAATAATGATCTTAACTCCTTATGATATAGAAGCTGACTGTACCCTAGAAGGTTTAAGGGTGCCCAGCATACCCTCCACAAAAGCTCCAAAAACTTCTCCATAACCTATAAAATCAATTCTGAACATTTCGAGGTCAAATTGGTTGAACAACAACAAATACTGTTTAATCCTAGTCCTTAAAAAGATGCAAACCAATGTTTCTGCTATCAGAACAAAATATTCATCTTTTACAGGTACCTCCTCTACTGGGTGGTTTTCTTGGCCAAACCAGAGACTGTTACTCACACATCTAACTGGAATATTTGGAACTGGAATAGGAGTATTGAACAATATCAATCTTGAAATTCTGATTTATCAACTGGGTGCAATCATTAATAATTTGAACAGTACAGATCAACCCTTAAGGTCTTCCTTATCTGCTCTTGGAAACACACAGTGATCAGCTTCAAATATCAAAAATATCCAAATGCTAATGACGAACTGGCTGATGGTCTGGGAATTGCTCAAAGCAGGGTCTTCAGCACTCAGCTATATTCCAGCTCAGCTGTGGTTACACTCTACCGGCGCTGGGATAATCACTCAATGGGAAAAGGGACTTTTATTCATTGAAATTTGAAAGGGCATTTCAATCCTGGTGGTCTTTAATTAAATTTTCTTATGTTCTCATCACTAATAAGGTCACAGCCTTTGTCTTAGTAATACATAGTGCTTCTGTATAGACCAAGCACCAAATCCGTGTGGTAGGAACAGGATTAGATCCATTGGAACACTCTGCATGGGCTTTTAAGAACAATCATACACATGCATGGCAAACCACTGATGTAGATGGTTGTGTGGTGAGAGAATGACAGGGGTTTATATGTGAAGTAATATTTTGATAGCTTAAGCTGTGTGTTTGGATACAGAACTGTGTCTATCATTTCAAAATGTCTCCTGATAACGACCCTGAATCCATCCCAGTATCCATAGGATAAAGGGGTATGTGTCTAAGAACCCCTTGTGATAATTTTACAGCGGATGACACAAAATAAAGCTTTGTAACTGCTTGAATCCATGTATTTGTAACTTCACCTATAGAGCAGGGTGTGACTTCAGCTACTCCCTACCAAAAACTGCACCAAAATGCATGTTAGATGTGTTATATGACACTGTCTCCAACCCCTACTGGAATGGACATTACCCTGGTTAAAAAGCGCTGGAACATTCTGAGCTTCACAAACTGGTACAACAACTCAAAAAAGAAAGTGAGAAAACAATGATCACTGTCCATTATTATGTAGAAAAAATGCCTCATATCCTACAGCGAGTGAAAAGGGCTGGAGGACATCATGTCTGCCATTCCCAGGGGACCACAGACAGCCCCAAAGCCCCCACTCTGCACCCCCTCTCTGCCCTTGGTCCCAGCACAAGGGGCAGCCCTCTGCTTTTCCCCACAAATGCTGAGGCTGGATCACCCCTCTCAGGCAGCACAGCTCGTGCTGAGGGCTGCAGCTGCTGGACACATGGACAGGTGTGGTGGCCAAAGGATGGAGAGGGCATCCTTGGCTGGGCTCAGCCCAGGGACCAGCTCCTGCACCCCAATCCAGGCAGGGGACAAGGCCAGTGCCCACCTCAAAGCAGAGCAAGAATTTGACCCTGTGCCGGAGCCATCTGGGCTGCAAAGCTCCCCCTTCCTCATCCTCCCCCCAGCACAACCAAGAGGGATGCAGTCAAGGATGGCTTTGGCCGCTGCCACGGCCAAGGGATGCTTTGCCAGGCCCTCCAGCAAAGCAGAGGTGCCACTGGGACACCCCCAGCTCCCTCCCCAGCCCCCCCCAGGCCAGCAGGACTCAGCCAGCTGCTGACAGAGGCTGATGGAGGGGACACGGGACTTTTGTGGCAGGTGCCTGTTCCTCCCCAAAAGCCTCAGCCATGTTTCTCCAGCACAGAAACCACCAGGAACAGGCAAGGCAGCAGGAGAGGAGGCCTTCCCAAAGGAGCAGGGGAGAAGAAAGGATTTCCCTTCCCTCCAGTGGGTTTCACCCACCCTCTTGGCTCTCCAGTACCTGCTGCAGGTCTGGGACCTGCCACAAAGTCAGCTAAAGGGGCAAGGCAGGGGCAGAGTTGCTTTCAGCTTGTCCACAAATGTATTGACGGAGACCCCATGGAGGGTCTTTGGCTTTTTGGCTCGTTTCCCCACACACAGGCCGAGGAAGCAGAGCCTGCAGGGCTGGGCAGGGTCCCCAGCACACTGCCCCCTTCCCCACAGGGGCCAGGGGTGTTCAATACATTTGTCACCTTTGGGCAACTCTCTGCAGGGAAGGGGCACAAGCGTGGGTGGAGAAAACCGTGTTGGCACAGAGCGAACATGAACTTTCACGCAGACGGAGGAGCCTGGGGGGAAGGAAGAAAAAAAAGGGATGGAGAGAGGCTGGGAGGAAACAAAAGTGGAAGGAGGGTGGGGGAGAAAGTGTGAAGAAATGGGAAAGACAGATGAAGGTTGGGGCTCTGTAGAAAGATGACCTGACGGACACACCCCATCTCCCTGACCTTGGAGGAAGAGGAGGACAAGGCAGGCAGCTCCTGCCGTACAGCTGGACTGCCTGTGGATCACATCCCCACGCAAAATATTGCTGTGCCCACCACAAGCCTGTACAGGCTACAGCTGTGCCACGCAACCACCTTCCTAAGGAGGACTGGTGCCTCCTGGGGTGCCAGCAGCCCCCTGGGCAAGGGACAGAGAATCCCAGGAAAGCAAGTCTGCAGCTGCCTGGGGACATCCTGGTCTGGACAGGCCACCCTGACCTGTGGGTGATGATGTGTCTGGTGCTCAGCCCCACAGAGGGACGGGTGGAGGGGTGCAGTGAGGGCACAACCTGGCGGGGATGGTAGTGGCCAGGATGGTGGGGATTATGGTGATGGGAGAGGAGGGACGGATGCAAAGGGACGGGAGGGATGCAGGGAAGAGTGGAGCTGTCCCCCCCACCCCAAGTTCATGTTCAGCAGATGGCCACTCACCAGGTAAGCAGGCCTCAGAGCACAGTTTATTGTCCAGCGCTTTCACGTGTGCGATGCCCATGTCATTGTTATTGTCACACCTCAGACCGAGGAAAGCGCCTGTCCTCGGGCCTGGAAGGGAGTTAAGGCAGTTAACGCCGCGGCCGGGCTGGGGCTCGACGTCGCCTTTTTAGCACTGGGGGAGGGTGGGATTTCTGGGGCTTTTCCTCTCGCCTCCCCAGCCTCTTTCAAAACAAAAAATGACATAGAAACAATGCATCTGGGTGGGAGCGGGTGAAGAGTGGACAATAACGCCTGGGCATGGCCCGAGCTGCTCCTTTCCTTGCACCAGCCAAACCTTCCCTCTGGCACAGCCAGGCTGTGGTGGCACCCATCACTTCCTGCAGGAGCCTCTCCGGCACCAGCGGTGCAGTGAGAGCTGCTTGGATGCCAGGAAGAGGCAGTAGCTGGATGTGTGGGGCAAAAGAAGCCGTAGCCAAGCTTTTGCAGGGGGGATGGAGGCTTTTGGGGATGAGGGAGGTAACTCTGCTTCTTAGCATTGCTCCTACAAGAGATCAGCCCCCCGGTTCTTACCTGCATCCATCAGATGCAGGTGACTAAACCTCAGGAGGGATGTTCCCAAACGTGCCAGTAGTCCTGCTGAGAACAGGCGCAGGACTGTGTCCTAAGGAGAAAGGCCATCCTGCTCCCAGAGTTGCTGGGATGCCCATGGATGTCCACCACAGCCTCTAGTTGTTCCTATTTGTTATACTTGAGTCTTCCCCATCAGCACGACCCTCTCTGCAGGTCAGAGGCTGTGATTTGGGGATGGGTGTTCCATGGGTGTTCCTGCTTTCCAGCTTGGCTGAGCATCTGGGTTGGATGGGGAAATAGTTTTGTATTTTTGATAAAAAGACACTTGGAAATGTGGGAGGGGGCACACTGTGGGCCTCCCTATTGCCCAAAAGCAATCCAGGCCGGTTGGTGGCCAATGGCATGGAGGTGACCACCTCTTTCCTTGGCTGTCTGAGCTCAAGGGAGGAGGTGAGAGGAGCCCTCGATGTGCATGTGTTGACTTGCGAAAGCACACTGAGGACAGGCCAAAGAAAGTGAGGAAAGCATCCCAGAGGGAACAGCTCTGCAGCCCCTTCCTATGGGAATCAGCCCAGACACTGATTTCTACAGGGGACAGTTTCAGAGATTTGAGAAAAGACCTCGTCGAGGGAAAAAACACAGAGAGAGAAGCCTCTTTCCCATTTGGCTCGTTGGAAAAACCCTTGGATCCTGCACACCAACCATCGCCTGCTCCGTGTCCCACACTGAGCTCTCTGGGGTCCTCTTGGCTGGCTGGCTCCCCCCACCCACTGGTGTTCAGCCCCCCATGGGTGTCCCCACTGTGACAGATGTTCCCTGACTCCAGTGCCCCGGGGCTCTCCCTGATGGCAGCGGGGGAGCTGGGGACAGCGCAGCACCCCCCGCTCGCGGTGACACTGAGCTGAAAGCGAGGGGACAACAAGGACCCAGGGCCTTTTACCGTCTTCCTGTGTGGGAGAGGCGTCCTCATCCTCCAGCACATCGTTGCCCTGTGGCACAGGCGAGAGGCAGTGAGTGTTAGCCCAGGGCTGTGCCAGGTCCCTTTGGGGGAACATCCCTGGCCCTGGGGATTCCATGGATCAGGACTGTTGGGGGGGCACAGCCCCACTGCCCCATCCATCCCCAGGGCAGCCTGCAGGGACATGTATGCGTGGGCTGCCCCTTCCCCAGCCCAGCCCCAGGGGAATGTGGTGCCAGCTGCCCAGCTTCCCCCTCCCTGGGCACAACTGGGATCCCCCCCAACGGTGCCAGGTGACACTACAGCTCCCAGCTCCTCGTGGGATGGTTATGGTTACCTCGGCATCGCGCTCCTCGGCAGAAATGCTGACAAAATTTAGATCCGGGGACTCCACAGGTGTTGACTGTAGGAGGAAGGTGGGAAAGATGGAAGGAAAACCAAAAAAAAGTCTGGTGCCAGTGGTTTTGGAGGAGGAGTTACATCCCATGGGGAAGCTCGCCAACCTGGGCTCCACCAACAACCCCCAGTCCCTACCTCTGCATCAGAGGCTGTGGCGCTTGCAGCCGCGGGCGAGGGGAGCATGTCCCCCTCCTCCTCCTCCTCCTCCTCCTCCTCTTCTTCCTCTGTGCCAGGGGCGATGTAGGAGCCAGACATGGAGGACACGGTGTCGGTGCTGAGCTGGGAGTGCTGGCTCTGGGAGGAGGCCATGGACATGACGGACTGAGCCAGGCTGCTGCTCACGGGCTCTGGGGGAGAGCAGGGGCTGAGGGGGCCGCTGGACCCCCCCACCCACTGGTGGGAGTCATGGCACAGCACCCGCTAATGGAAAAGAGGCTAATGAGGAGGAGTGGGGTGCAGAGGAAGGACTGGCTGCATGCCATGGAGATGGGTGCAAAACTGCCAGCAGCTCCCCAGGGCTCACAGTCCCCCATTTCTGGGTCTACAGAGTGACAAAGCAGGCATGATCAGTGCCCCCATGATCCTCTTCTCCAGGTCTACAGATGGCAAAGCAGAGGTGATGCCCTGGGGCTCCATCCAATGTCCATGGCAGGGTAAGAAAGGGCCATGCCACCCCTCTTTGCATCCCCCCCCCGTGTGACAGCCCTGAGATCACAATGCCACTCTCCTGCCATCTATGAACCCCTCCATGCTGTACCTTCTGGGGACGAGATGGTGGAGGACAGGGGTGTCCCAGTGCACGAGGACTGGTCGATGGCTCCTGATGATGACAGGGTAAGGTTTTCACTCTCTGGCGTCGCACCACATTCCTGGAGGAGGAGCCCATGGGAAGGATGGGATGGGGAATATTCAGCATGGACGGCATATCTCCTCCAGGCATCCTTATGGATGGATAAGAGCCAGGAGGGGCAACCCCAGCCAGTCTCTCTGGTCCCAAGCCTCCCCCAAACCTGCTGCCCCCCTAGTGCCTCAACTCCTTACCAGCACATTTTGGACAGTGCTCACCTCCTCATGCCGGGCTGGGGATCTCCTCCTGGCGACCCTCAGCTCTGACTCAGTGCATGACTTCTCATCCTCCTCTTCGGGCAGGATAGAGGAGTTCTGTGAGATGGACCTGGCCAGAGGGGCAGAGCAGAGGGTTTCACCCCTGCCCACAGCCCCCAAACCCCCTGAGAGCCCCCAGGCTCCCATACCCAGCCCAGTACTCACTTGGAGATGCTCTTCTTCAGCTTGAGCCCTGGGGGGCCGCAGTCGGGCAGGCGCTCGAGGGGTGACAGGGCCCTCAGGGGGGGCAGGGGGCCATCGCTGCCGTAGGAGGGCAGGGCCCCCACGCCCGGGGGGTCCCCCAGCACTCGCAGGGGCAGCGCGGCCGGCGACGGCGTCAGCGGCCCATTGAGGGCCTCCAGCAGCGACACCACCTCGTAACCCGGGGGGATGTTCTCCGAGGACTGGGGACAGGGAGACATGGGGTGAGGATCCTCCCTGGGCCATTTTGCTGATCCCCTCACTCACAGTGGGATCAAGATGCCCCAGGAAGAAGCTCAAGCCTAGAGAATGGACACCCTACCAAAAACCTTTTCCCTTTTATATTTTTTTTTTTTTTGGTAATGTCAACCTTGTGTTGCAATAAATAAATAAACCTTGTTCTTCAGAGACACACGGATTCCCAAACCTCCCCATCCTGGTGGAAGAGGCCAGGGTCCCACCTTCAGCCAGGCACTGACCGAGTGCTCCTCGGAGTCGGAGGTCTGTGAGGCGATGATGGGGTTGAAGCTGGTGGGTGAGAGCGGGCCCAGCTTTTTCCTCATGGCTCGGATTTGAAGCAAGGCCCGGAAAGCTGCGGCAGCAGGGAAAAAAAGGGAGGGATGAAAACCAGGCATTGAAAGGTGACCTGTCCAAAAATGACACCCCGTTTCCCAGGAGAAGCATCCCCAGTGGGGGCCAGAGGGACTACAGAGCTCAAGGGTGGGAGATACCAGCCCATTCCTAAAGATGCCAGCCCGTTCCCAGAGGTGCCAACCAGCCCACCCAAGCTCCCCCCCAGCCTTACGCAGCCTGCAGATGGGGCAGTTGTTGGCCTGGTAGCGCAGGGTGTCGGCGCAGGTGTTGCAGAGGCAGAGGTGGCGGCAGGGCAGGATGAGGGTGTCCCGCAGGTCCGACAGGCAAACCACGCACTCGGCGCTGTTATCGCTCACCTCGTCCTCAGCCACCTGCACAAGGGACAGGAGGGAGCTGCTCAGCCTCGGGGGTTCCCAGCCCACGTGGCACCAGGGTGGATGCTCTAAAATACTGGGCAGGCGCTCAGAGAAAGTTCTGCCTGCGTCCATGGGCTGCCTGTTCTTGAAATGCCCCCCTGGGACCTCATTCCTCCCCTCCAGGAGGCTGGGAGACGAGGCCAAAGGAAACAGAAACCAGAACTTCCACCCCGAATTTTACATATTAGAGCAGAGCATAAGGCACATCCCATGCCTTGAGCCTCATGCTCCCCCATCTAAGCCATCACCCTCCCCCAAGGAACCACAAAGGGTGGGAGGAAAAGCTCAGTCCTTCAGTTTTCTGCCTCCAGCAGCTTCGATGCCAACACAAAGCGTCCCCAGCCATCACCAGCTCCGTGCTGTGCTGCAAACTCTTGCCCTGAGCATGTTTCAGTGGCCAGAGTTGTGCTAGGGGAAGGGAAGAAGGGATGAAGGAAGACCCCTGGGATGCAGGCAGGGGGATGCAGGCACACACCTTGGAGTCCTGCGCGTTGTACTTGTTCTCGATGCCGTAGATCTCCTGCAGGAGGTAGCTCACACCATCCACCTGCAACCCCATGGAGAAGGGGTGAGGAGCAGAGACACCTTGCCCAGAGCCACTGCAGCTCTCAGCCCCCTGCTTGGACCAGCCCTCCTCCCCCCAACATCCAGGGGTTCTCCTTGCATTGATAACCTCAAAACTGCACTCCCTGGGAGGCAGGGGCAAGGCTGGGAGAGGCTTGGGGCTTTTGGAGCTCCCCAAAACCCCTCAGTGCTTCCCCTGCAGGGTGTGCAGAGACACCTGCATCTCAGGGACACCCCAACACTCACCACTTGCTTTTGCTTGAGGGGCTTCACACAGAAGGTGCCATCACTGTGCTGGAGGGAGGAAAGAGCATGTGGGTGGGCACCCCTGGGCTGCTGTGCTGGAGCATCCACCCACCCACCTTGTGGTTGTGACTGCTCCCTCCCCACTCCCAACAAGCCATTTTGCAGGAATTCTGGCTTTTCCTGACAGCCCAGCACCAGGTAGCTGTGGGAGGTCACACACTTCGCAAAGCTGGAGATTTGTTGGAGGAAGGAAGATGGAGTTGAGCCCAAATGCCTTAGAAGTGGGTGCTTAAAATGAGGGAATAATCCCAGGTTTTGAGGAGCAGCCCGAAACATCCCCAGCCCAGCAGCACAATCCCGATTCCCAGGGATTCTCCAGGCTCTTGTACCTGATGGGTGATGGAGGTAGGAGGGGGAGGATGGCCCCAGCTTGGCACTTACCTTCTCAAAGGTGGCCAGCAGCACGTGGCAGTGCCCACTGTGCTCTGCAAGACACAAAGGAACATGCAGGGCTTAGGGGACATGCAGGGGGATGGGCAGAGTCACGGCAGCAGTGAGGAAAAGCAGGAGGCTCTGCCCAGCTGGCATCACAATGCCAGCAAACTGGGAAAAGCCATCCCAGCAAGGAACCCCCTCCTCACCCTCTCCTTCATCCACCACTGCCTGCACCACCATGGGATAAACCTCGCGGTCCAGGTCAAAGCCCAGCTGGAGAGAGACAGGGGAGGCTTGGTGAGATGGAGCAGTGCTGAGGCTTCATCCCACCTCCATCTCCATGGGATGACGTCGGGGCTGGGGGGACCCACCTCCTCCTCGCTCCACTCGGAGGGGTCAATGGTGTGGGAGGGCACACAGAACTGCTGGCACATCCCTCGCTTGTAGTGCACCGTCTCCGACTGCAGGCTGTTGTCCCTGGGGGTGTAGCTGTCCCGTGGAGAGAGGACAGGGTCAGGGCACCACGGGTGTCCCCACACTCCTCCTGCTCTCCCCAGATCACAGAGATGCCAGGAAAACGGGAGGGGGGTGTGTGTGTGTGTCACTCTTCCCCTCCCAGATGACTCTTGGGGCTGAGGCAAGATGTTCTAAAAAGGGCTAAAATAATCACAGGGTAAAGTAAACAACACAGCATAGAAGGGGACAGGGACAACTCCACAGCCAACCTTGGAAGGGTTTGTAAGGGGAAAATTATTTCCACTGTCAGGTCTCTGTTCTGACCTGAAGGTAAAAAGAAGGAACAGATGTGACAGGGAAGGAGGTGGCAGGGGTTGGCAAGGACCTGGTGGTGGCACCTGGGGGAAACAAGGAACCCCCCTCCAATCTCAGCACCACCCTCAGCTGTTTCCTGTCCTGAAGAGGAAAGATGTTTGGGAGGGAGGCTCCATGTCCATCAGCCAGGGACACACACCAGGCTTGGGGGGACATAGGCCAAGCTGAGGGGTGACACAGGCCTGACTGGGGCCCCTCACCTCGCCACACCATTGTGAAACTCCTCAGTTGCCTGGTAGTAGATGGTTATGGCCACGCGGGCGTCCGTGTCGAAGGTGAACTCCACGTTGTAGTGCACCTTGGCTTTGCTCACTTCTTCCCCCGGGGTCTTCACCTCCTCCGAGCACCTGGGGAGCACAGAGGGTCTGGGAGACGGGCCTTGGGGTGCTCCAGGACTAATCCCCTCAGTACAAAAGGGGCTGCTGCCCTCCATCAGGGGACACTGAGGCACAGCAGAAGTGCCCGGCATGCCCAAGGTCACGCCTGCAGGCTGGGAAGTGCCGCAGACAGATTTCAGCCGTAATCCCGAATCGCACAGCCCTGCCGCAATCCCCAGCCTCCCTCCAGCAAAGCCTTTGGATGGTGGGGGAGGAAGAAGAAGCAAAACACTTCAAAGGCAGCGCTAAGCTCCTTTAATCCTGCGGCACTGCCTGTGCTGGCATGCGGGAACCAGGAGGGGAAGGGCACGTTCCTCATCCCTGCATCCGCCCGGAACGAGAGCAGCCCCGTGCCCACCGCCCCTGGGAGCACCCAGCAGGACCCTCCCTCGCCGTGGCTCAGGGCCGGGGGTGCCCGGACTCACTTGACAAGGCGCAGGGTGTCCTTGCGGATATTGATTAAGCTCCTGAGGGTCTTCACGGGTTCCTGAGGAGGTGGAGCAGCGTAAGGGAACTAGGACGAGAGAGACACCGGTGAAGGCAGACGCACACGGGGGGACTACGGTGGCTGTGGACCCCCCAGTGACCCAAACCCAACATCCTACAGAGGGAATTAGGGTGGCCTGGACATCCTGATGGGTGCTGAGCACCTGCAGCTCCTGCTGGCTTTTGGGCAGCACGATGACAGGGACATCCCTCCACAAACAGCAAGCCCAGGACAGCAGGGACAGTGTCCTGTTTCAGTGCCCCAGTTTCACTGGGGAGGGGACACACGGAGGGGCTGTTCCTTGTCCCTTCGGCTGGAGGGCGAGGAGGACATGGGGCACAGGGCAGGTGGGGCACAGGGCAGAGAGAGGCTGAAGCTCCCTCCCTGCCCACCAGCCAGGAAAAAACAGGCACAAGTGTTCCTGTTTCCTCCCTGTGGTGCATGGGATCTGGGTGGTGGGATCCCTGCCAGCCCCGTGCCCAGAGCAGAGAGCCAGCAAGGTGTCTGGGCAGGAGCAGGCAGGCAGCAGCATCCCTCCTCCAAGGTGACATTGTCCTTCCCAGTCCTTTCTGTCCACTTGACAGGGGCTACAGGGCTCCCTGGGGAGAGGGGACATGGTGGCACCCAGGGGACACCCTCTTCTTGGGCACCGCAGTCGCCCAAAGGAGACTGAGGGTAGTGGGGAAGGGATGCAGGACCCACCTCCCCCCTTCTCCATCTCCATCTCCCAGGTAGGTTTAGCTCCAGGAGGGATCAGCCCTGATTAAACTCCAGCTCGTTGGCAAGCTGCCACCATGTGCCAGGGGACAGCCAGAGCCAGGAGGGTGTCAGGTGCCATCAGGGATGGCAGATGGTCAAAGAGCCTCAATTGCCGCCTGTGGAGAGGGAATTGTCCCATTGTCCCTCACTGAGGCACCCACTGCACCCCAAAACCAAGGGGACAAGCCCGAATTGCAGGTGGCGCTTGGGGATGCCCTGCAGGGAGCCAGAGGCCCATTTCCCATGTCCCTGGTGCTCTCACATGGGACAACCATCACCTCCTATCCTGTCCTCAAAGCCATCATCACCTTTCCCATCCCCAAAACCCTGCAGAGCAGGATGGATAGGGCTGGGGGACCCGTGCTGGGCTTAGAGGGACAGGATGGGACAAGCAGCTGGCAGAATCCCTCAGCACAGGACCTCAGTGGGCACAGCTCTGTCGCATCCCTGCTCCACCATCACCACGTCCAACCATCGCACAGCTCTGATCCCACAGGTGCCACTAAAGGCAGAGTAAAGCCAACACAGCGTGGCTGATGGCATCAGACGCTTTGGAGATGAATTCCCAGCTCTGTGGAACTGCGTCCCGCTGCTCTCGTCCTCTACGGGGGGAGGAAAAGGGCAGCAGAGTCATTAAACTGCTGCTAACGAACTTTTTTATGAGTCACTAAATGTGCACCTGCAGAATTGAGCACCTGCAGAGTCACCCATTGCAGCTGGAGGGGAGAGAGTGAGAACATGCTCCAGGCTGAAGCTGAGCCGTGTCATGATACATGTTGTGCCATGTCGTGATACATCCCCTGTTATTCAAATGAATGTGGTCATCCAAAATTGCTTGTTTGCACCTCACCCAGTCAAACCATACCCAAACCAGCCCTGGCAGGGAAAGCACCCATGGGTGCATCCCTCCCTCCTGCTGCAGCAGCCAGGGGTGGCCAACAGAGGAGGGAAGAGGCAGCCAGGTCCCCTGGGGACCACCCACAGGGGCCACCGGGGTGGGCAGGATGGGGAAGTGCCACAGGCAAATTTTGTGCTGCAGAAACCACTTCGGGCTCTTTCACTCCCACGTGTGGAAAGCACTTTTTGGGGGTGGTTGGATTTTTTTTTTTTTTAAATTAAGTTTTACAAGCCATATTTTGCACATCAGAAAGGGGCTATTCAGAGGACATTTTGCATCTCCTCACTTTAAATCAAGCTGAAACACAACAGAAAAAAATGGGTAACGCTTGTGGTGAAGTTAAGGATGCCATCCACATGCCTATAGCAACTTTTGGTGCAAGCCAGCTTCTGTTAAAGTGAAATAAAACCCACCCTCAAAAGTCTGTCTTGGGGTTTTTCTACAAGCAAACCCCAGCAGCTTTGCATGGGCAAGGAATCCCAGTGGCACATCTCAACAGTTCCCGGCTTCCCCTGCTCTCTGAGTGCCTCCAGCAGCCTCTCTGCTCCTCAGCTCCTGCATGGTGGCAGGTACTTAAACCTGCAACGCCCTTCCCAGCCCCCTTGGAACCTGCTCCCATCTGGAAAATCCAGATTATCATGTATCCATGGAGGGGAGAACCTGCACAGCCTCCGGCTGCCCTGCACATCCCTGTGGCAGCCATGCTGTTCATAGCTCAGACAAAGTGCTCTGCTCACAGAGGGCTTGGGGCACAATTCTTCCAAGATCTCCTGGCCCTTGATCCCCAAGGAAGCCAAAATTAATCCCCAACCAAAAAGCAGAGTCCATCTTTAATGTTTCCAGCCCAATCAGAGCTCTCCCAGAAGGCCAGAAAGCAAAAGCATTGCAGCCAAAAAGCATCAGGACAGGACTTGGAGGCAGCATCAGAGTGGCCCAAGTGTTGCCTGGACACAGGCTTGGACCAGAACCAACACAGATCTTCCCCAACTCCTCCCTGAGCCCCCAAAACTGGCCTGACCCAAAAGTCCAGCCCCAGAACTCCCCCTGCTCCCCAGGGAGGCAGGATCTTGGTCACAGCTCTGTAGCCCAGAGCCATCGGTAATTAAACCGGAGCAAGACAATTTAGCTCGTGATGCTGTATTAATTCTCTCTGCTGTTTCCAAGCTGTTCCTGTGCCTTCCCTGCTGCTCTGCTGTCAGGGCTGCTGACATGGGAACTGCTCACTGGGCAGTTTAGAGGCTTTTACTGTAATCAAGAGGATTTCTCAACACTCGCTGCTGGAAGAGACCCTGAGTACTGACTTCTCATTTTCCAGGGAAGCGCAGAGGATGGAGAGAAAGGCACTGCCTTTGCCTACCCAGTGTTCATGTGCTTTGTGGGTGCTCCTGACCTTGGCTCTGCTGGCATCCCTGTTCTGGAACAGCCCAGGGCTGGACACTTCCCTGCTGAAGGACCACATGATGCTGCCAAAACACTACCAAAGCCAATTCCAAGGAGGAAACAGGAACCTTGCTGACAGCAGGCAATGCTTGAGAGCTGGGCCAAAGCACCAGGCAAGTTTATCTCGACTTAACAGAAAAGCTTTGGTGACTTTTAAGTCCTCACCCTGAATCTTTTGAATACTTGACCCCCAAAACTCCTCCAGCCAGTGCTGGTGAGTCGAGGCACCCATACAAGAGGGGGACATCACTCCTAGGCTGAACCCCTGCTCTCATTTCCTCCCTTTCCAAAGGCAGCAAGCACGAAAACCATCTCCAGGAGCCTGGGGTGTAGGGACCCCCCTCCAGCTGGGTTCCCTTGTGCCCTGAGACCAGCTGGATCCGGCAGCACCCAGCACTGCAAAACCCATCCACGCCATCCCCAGCCCCAACCTACCCCGACCGTTTCACTTTTATTCCTTCCCCATTCTTGCTAGAGCTTGGGGAGTAGTTTCATCTGTTCCTGCCAAAGCTGCTCTACTACCCTGAGCCACATAACACAGCACCTCCATGTTATGCCCCCCACCATGTGCCCTCCTGTCTGGGATATGGCTCCTGGATGAGCTGGGGAAGGCAAGAGAAAGCGCAGCTCTCGGAGAGGGAATGAGAAAGCAGTTGGATTAAATCAGCCCAATTCCCCTTCACTATTAGTCCCGGAGAGAGGACAGGCTGCAGCAGGAACCCAGCCCTTGTATGAGCCATCAGAGAAACCACCCAGCCCGCTCCAGGCGGGCTTGGCTGGCTCTGCCCGCGGAGGGGGACAGCCAGCAGCCTTATCCTGCACACCCCACAACACACAGAGCCACCACCACCGGTTCGGGAAGGGGCGTGCCTGCGCTCCGGTTCCCCCCCAGCCCCGTGCCCTCGCTGGTACCCACCACCACGGGCCGGTTCCCCAGGAAGTTGAGGTCGCTGTTCTCGCCGAAGAGGTACCCCTCGGGGTGCGTGGAGTCGAACTTCTCCCCGCCCATGATGAAGTGGTTGGCAAAGTAACTCCCTGAAATGAAAACAGAGCGAGTGCCTGAGCAGAGGGGGAGGAGGGGGCTCCAGGCGGGCGATGGAGCGGCACGGATCCACCGGATCGATCGACTCGGAGGTGACTTTGTCTCCAGGGTCACCTTGCTGGGAGCCTTTCTGGTTGAGCTCACACGCTGAGAGCCCCCGGGCAGGCAGAGCCTGCCAAGAAGGCACACTCCCTGCATGCCCTCCCTTCTTCCTGCATCCCATCCGCTTCAGCACCACGGTCCAAGCGTGGGCACACAGAGCCTCGATGGGAAGAGGCTGGTGCAGGGGTCCAGCCCCACGACAGCACTGGCTCTGCGAGCTGCTCCATCTGTAGGATGTAACAGTGCCTGCTCCTCTTTCCCTGTCTGGGAAATCCCTGTGAGCCCCAGTACGGCCTGGGCCACCCAAGGTCACCCTGACCTTCAGCCATCCCCGCACTGGCAGGAGCGGACGGATCCTGGTCCGTGAGGAGGAAGAGGAGACAGCTCCTGGGGCAGCAGAGCAGAGCTAATCCTGGCCATAAACACCAGCTCATGCCCCGAGGAGGCAGGAGAGGCAGGGGCACAGCCTGAGCTGCCAGAGAACCCTGTGAGCCCCGCAAGAGCCAGGCTGGCTCCCACATCCCGGGGGATGCTGCCGGGAAGGGCAGCACGGACCCAACCCACAGCCCTCAAAACGGGCAGGGCTGCTCCTGCCCAGAGCCTGATGTCACAGACCTCGTATGCCACCCAAGGCAGCGTGCCCACAGCCAGACACTGCCCAGACAGGCTGCAGCTGCCACCGGGAAGGTGGGCAAAGCACAACTGCAGTTCTCAGCCTGCAGCCTTCCCTAGGAAGGGCTCACCTGCAGGATGCAGGATTTTGGGGTCCTGTAGACCCTCCAGGAGGTCAGCACCTGCCCCACAGAGTTCTCTACATTGCCCTGATGAACGCTGGGCAATGACCAGGGTCCCTTCTTCCCTCACAGAGCCAAACCACGTGAATGTCCTGGCCCCGAGCTGGGAACAACCCTTAGGTGAGGCACTTCTCCACTAGAGGAGAATTTCCTTCCAGCCTGGTCAGGAGCCAACCGGTGCCTGCTCCTTGTCTGTGAGATCTGGGCTGTGTGGGGAAAGCATGTTGTGGCACAGGAACTGGCCAGGCAGGAGGGTTGGGGCTTGAGGTGGGGAAAAAAGGGAAAGGGAAAGGTGGACAGGATAGGGCAGCAGCAAGGGGTGAGCAGAAGCACCAAGAATCAGTCAGACATGGACACAGTGTCCTGCATTCTTATGGCCACAGGGACAGGATTTAGCTTATAAAACCCCCAAACTCACCAGCACAGATCCATCTGCACTCCCCCAGGGGACACCCCAAAACCAAATATTTGGGGATAGAGGAGACAAAGGAGCTTAAGCCTGGGCTGCAGCTCTGCTTGTGGGTACCGAGGTCAGAGCTTGCAATCAGCTTCCAAAAGAGGCAGGGACTGTCCAGGGCTGGATCAGGCTTTAATGCTGCACTTAAACCCAAAACGAAGCCCAAAGCCTGAGGGGAGGAGTGTGGGGGGGATCTAACTCCGGGCCAGGAGGGACGAGTGGGGTCACACAGCTCTGCCCCAGGGCCCCGTGGTGCTGGGATGCCCGGTTGCAGCGAGCCCGTTAGCAAACGTCGACCATCAATTATTGATGCCTGCTGCTTTCAGGTCCCATTTTCCGTGTACATAATTTATAGGCAGCTCGCCTGGAAGGACTTGGCCACGTGGAAAAAAAAGCCCCAAGAGCAAAGTGCCTTTGGAGCTGCCTGCAACAGCACAGCCAGGGGAGAATGGGGCCATACAGAGCTTTTCCTGACACTGACTTGGAGCAAGAGCAGGAGATAGCAAAAAATGTACATTTAAACCGGGGGAAAAGCCACCCCAGCACTGAGAAAAAGCTGGAAAATGGAGCACAGGCTCTCTGTGATTGGCCCAGCCACAGCTTAGTGCATGTTGGGGGCTCTTGCAGAATGGGCAGGGCAGGTGAGGACCACACTGCCATCACTCAGTTTCCCTGCCAGGGGCTAGGAGCATCCCTGGGTGCTGCAGGCTCCCAGCACAACCCTCAAAGGCTTCAACTCCCTCTTGGCAGCAGGCAGAACCAGCTCTGTGCTCCCTCCCAGGAAAGGTCCTCCTTGCTGTTAAACAAGAGGCTTGAGTCGTGCCAGGCTTTTCCAGGGAAGCACCAGCACAGGAAAGCCCAGGGCATCGGCAGGAGCGTGTCGGTGACTCCCTGGACATGGCTGGGGGGCAGAGCAGGGAAGTACCTTCCCAGTCACAGCCAGCTTATTATGGGCTGACTGTAAATCCAACGCCTACTCCCGGGAAAGGAGAGCCTGTCAAGGACAGCCACATCTCAGGAAGGGCTGCACAGAGTGGCTGCTGGGAAGGAGGATTAAACCCAAATTGCCTGAGGTTCCCGGCAAAAAAAACAGTCTTTGTGTCCTGCACATCTGCTGGCACCAGCACACGGGACACATGTGGCAGCAGCTGTCAGATGACTCCTTTTCCCCATGTGTGCCAGTGACACAACCTTGTCCAGGAGACAGAGAAGGGCGAGGACCCTCGTGTGTGCTGTGCCCGTGGCTCTGGCATGCAGTGACACACGTCCTGCACTGTGCCCCAAGCCATCGCTGCCCTGCTAGGCTCTGGTACTGCAGCCTCTGGCTCTCCAACGTTACAGCCTCACTATCCAAAGCTGCTAAAACAGAAAAGCTTATTCCCAGCTCATCCACACGCTCCTGGTGAGGGAAGCACCGGGTTTGCAGCGCCTGCGGTCAGCCCAGACGTGGTGGCGCTGGCACAGGGACACCCTGCGGCCGCGGGTGCCAGCACAGGGTGCTGTGACGGGCTGGTTAAAGGCTCTGGGTGCTTCTGCCCCTGGGCAGCCCATTATTTAATTCCGTGCTCTAAAGCCAGAGCCAGCGGCAGCCGGAGCTGACGCCGAACCCTGTCCAGGGCACTGCTGCGTCAGCCCTCGCCCGCCGTGGCTCTGCCACCACCTGGGGTTGTGCCCCCAGGACTGGGGATGTCACTGCTGGATAAATCCCTGTGCTCCTGCCCCCAGCCAGGGCCCTGCTCACAGTCCCATGTGCCCCAGGGGAACTCAGCGCCAACATCAGCTGGGGACAGGGGCTGAAAGCTGGAGACTTTCAGCCCCTGTCAAGCCAAAAGCCATCCCAGTAGCCAGGCAGTGGGCTCCATCCACAGCCCCCGCTGGCTCTCCCTCCCAGTGGCAGCCATGGAAATAAATCTCAGCCTCTGTTTCAAAAATTATGGTTTAACTAATTCCATTGACACCCAGTCTGGAGGGGATGGGACCCCCAGGATGGGGAGATGCTAAACTGGGACAAGACACAGCTGCCCTATTCCCACAGGCTGCACTGGCCATCCCGAGAGAGCCTACAGCCCAACAGCTAAAGCCACATCCACAGAGAGAGGGAAATGCCCCAGGGTCCCCCTCCAGGACCACATTTCCAAAGCCAGTGTCTGTTTCCAGGTGGCTTTCGAAGTGTGGGAGCGCTGCTGCCACAGAGGAATCGGCTCCGCTGCCCCGCACGTCCTCCCTCGGCTGCCGGCACCGCTGAAGGCAAATCCCACTCGGATTAAAGGCAAACCAGCCATAATCTCCCAGGGCCAGCCTGCCCTTGTCCCAGCGCAGATGGCTGTGACACCGGGGCACCTCCTGCCCCTCTCCCTGTCCACACCCTGGACAGCACCAGGACCATCCCCATCCTCCCCGCCCGCTCTGCCCAGACCCCAGCGGTGGGACCAGGCAGGCTGAGCACAGCCAGGAGCCCCGGGGTGCCCCTGAAAGCCAGAGCTCAGCGTCAGCGTGGTCACCTCTGCCAGCTGAGATGAGTTTGGAAGCGCTCAGCTGGGTGAACTTGTACCCTCCACCCCTTCGTACCCAGATATTTCAAGAGCCCCTAAATTAGATGGGGTCCCAAGGGAAAAACTTCTAATGCATGGACACACTGTCGCCACAAAGAGCAATCCCGTGGATGGGCTGGTCCAGCCTCACCTGGCATCAAAGTGACAGAGGCCTTGAAACCACGTAAAAAGGGGAGCTAGGGGAGCCCTGCGGGAGGCCAGGCTGTCAAGGATCAGCCATCTCCAGCCAGCTGTGCAACCTATTTTAGATTATTTTTTTTTAAAAAAGAGGCAAGCACAGCTTTTCAGGACAAGCGCAGGTTTGTGTTGGCTGTAATTCTTGCTTAAGGAGGTCTTTAGTTGTAATTAGCGGGTAATTTGTCACAGCGCTAACGATCCGAGCATTTACCTTATCCTATTAACTACCAAAATAGCCACCTATTAATAATATTTAGTGTTGCAAGGATCCTGTGCAATCTCCTCACATGCACGCACGGTGCTCCGGGGCATCACCCACCGGTGCCGGTATTTTTGCGGCTCTGAAGCGCTGCCCATCCAAGGGCTGGACCTCATCACCCCTCCCTCCCCGGCGTGCCCCCCTCGGACACCCGCTCAGCCCGGCCCTTTCAGGGAAAAGTGAGGCAAAGAGGGGAGGGACAGATTTTCCAAGGTCACGCAGAAGGTTTGAGACAGGGCCGGATTCGGGAGCGGGAGATGCATCACCATCGAGCCTCGAGGCGGGGAGAGGAGCCGGGAAGGCGAAGGCTCCCCACGGCAGGGGCTGGGGCGCTACGATGGGGAAGAGCCCTGGGAAGGAGGGATTCCCTCCAATCCCTCCCACCCCAGCCTTCCTCATCCTCCCGGGAATTTAAACCCAGGATTTTCCCGAGCAGCCAGCACCGAAGTAACCGGCTACAAAAAGCGCCACCGGAGCCCGGTGCCGCAAACCACGGCTACAGAAATAATTGTAACAACAATGTCATTAAAGTCGCGTCAACTCAGCCAAGTTTGGGAAGCGGGGTGTACCGGCAAAGGGGCGCCCGGAGAGGGGTGACCCCATCCCTCCCGCGCCGCACTCACACAGGGTGCCCCGCACCAGACCCAGATTTTTAGGGTGCCCCCCCTGTGCGTCAGCGTTTTCTCTGGGGTGCGCAGGGTCACCCCTGCCCGGAGCAAGGTCGTGCCCGGTGCCCGCCCGACTCGCTCCCCTCCTTCCCTCCCCGTCGGCGGCACAGGGACGCGAGACCCCCCGGGGGCTCACCGGATTTCGGGGGGTATCTGTAGACGGAATTAGCGGGGATATCCACTTCCTCCACCCCTGCGTTCTGCCGGCTGGTCAGAGCCCCCATGGCCGGGCCGGGGCTCAGCGGGCGGGGGGCGGCGGGGAGTTCTCCCGCCCGGGACCNCGGCCGGCACGCCCCGACCCGCCCCGGCTCGGTCCGGCCCGCCGGTGGGGTGAGGGGAGGAGATGCAGCCGCTGCCTCCCCGGATCACCCTGTCACCCCGGTGTCCCCCACGCACCCAGCGGGGTCCCCCCTCAGGTGCCACTTACCTGTCCCACCGCGGTGGCTCACGCGTGCCCACAGTGCTACCCACACGCCATCCCTCGTGGCACCCAGTTGCCTCCAGCACCGCTCAGTGGCCCTCCTCGCCATCAACTGCCACCCTCAGTCACCCCCCAGTGACTTCTGTCCACCACGGCCCACCCTCCTCCCATCCTTGCCCCCAGCCCCACCAGCTGGGTGGCGCCGAGCAGCAATTCCAGCTCAGGGACTCCCAGGGGCAGACTGGGCATGGTCCCTCTCTCCCTATACCCCCTGCTGCCAGCCTGTCCCCTGGGAGAAGGACAAGCCCCCCACTTTTCCCGACAGGTTATAGGGGGAAGGATTCTGTGCAGCTGTTGGCACAGGGACCGATGCCCTCAAGCAGCACTTGAGGGGTGCACAGCGCTGGGGAGAGGCCAGGTTAAAGCCCCCCTCCAGTGCACGTCTCCATCATCCCCCATCGTGTCTTCTCAGCTCCGCTCCACACCGGGAACAGCTGCATCCGCCAGGCGCAGCCTCCGGAGCCAGGGAGCTGCCTGTCCGCTCCAGCGCACCCTAACAGATTCCCCCAGTTCCCCCAGCGTTAAATTATTGGGAAGCACTGGTCACCTACTCGTTTTCAACTTGGAGCCGAAGAGGAAGGATGGACCCTCTGACCGCTCACTTAAACCCGCCAGTGATTAATTAGTCCGGCAGCGGCAGTTAGTGGAGCGTCACATGATTTTGATTTGAGTTGATACCACGAGTGCTATAAATATCAAACGGGATATGTGCAGGGAGGCGGATCAGCTGCCCTGATGTTCTCGGCTACTCAGTGGTGACGAGCAAAGGCCATCCCTGGGGCTTCCCCCCTTTATCCCCTCCCTGCAGAAAGACACATGGACCCCCCTCCCAACTGCTTCCTATCCACACAGCCCCAAAGGCAGCTGAGAAAAGCCAGATCAAAGAGCAGCTCCAGGGTGGCTTTTTACCCTGTTTGTCAGCCTTTCACTGTCACACCAGGACCCACATTCCCAGCAGTGACACCATGTCCATGCTGCTGGATGTCACACCTGGGCTGGGTGCCAGTGGGAGCACCGGCTGAAGAGGAGGATTTAGACTCCATGATCTTAAAGGTCTTTTCCAACCCAAAAGGTTCTGGGAGGAGCTGAGGGCAACATCTACACCAGGAGCCTGCTCCAGCTCTCAATACTGGCACCCAGCTGGGAGCCCCAAGACCCCAGGAACCGATCCCTGCTCACCCCAACACACATTTTTGGGGATCCTGTTCTACACACAGATAATTTAAAAATCTAGCACAACCCAGCATTGCTGAGCTGCCAGCCCCGCTCCAGCCAGCACCGACAGCGGGAAACTGGGAGAGGGAGCCAGCACATTTCATTACCGGCACACAGCAGAATGCAGGGTTTTAGTGCAGATAATAATTCAAAGTTATCCCCGTGCAGATCCATAACCCGGCAGTCATTACACACAGAGCTGCTGCCTGCATGCACGGCTCATGGTTTTTTTCCCAGCGATTACTGCAGCAGAGGATTTTGTAGGACAGTGCCGCAGTGGAGCCCGGGAGCGCTGGCAGGAGCTGGGTGACGATCCGGCTTCGAGGACAGGGTCTCTCCCAGTTCTGCCCGGCTGCTCGTCCCAGCACACATAAAGCCAGCAGAAACTCCAGCAAGGCTGACCTGAAGGGAGAATCCAGAGAAAACGCAATGTTTAACCCCAAAAATGCACGTGCTGCTGGGCAAGATGCAAGCCTGAAGCTCGTGCTGCCCGGCTGTGGGATTTGGGATCTGTGTTTGACGTGGAGAGAGGATCCTGCCTCCTTGTGCTGAGAGGGAAACCGAGTCACGATAGAGCACAGCAGTTAATGTTACGACAGGAGGGTGTGCAGCTCACCCACAGCAGAAAACGTTTGTCTGTACATCCCACCCGTTCCCAGCTCCCCCAGCAGTCACTGGCACGAGACTGTGGAGCCACCAGCCCCTCTCCTCCTGGGCTGGCTCTGCTCTGTGCAGCCCCGCAGCAGCAATGGCTGGGGAGGGGGCGACCCTTCATTAGTGCCTGCCGAGGGCTCCCCAGTTCCTGCCTGGGAAGGTGGTGGGAGCCCAACCCCTGCCTGAAGGGGTGACCCCCAGGGTCCCTGCGGGGTGTCGGGGCAGCACATCTGGAAGAGCATCCCAGCATGGAGAGGTGACAGTGAATCCTGCCCCAAAAAGGGGTTAATTTTGAAGAACTCGCAGTCCTGCTGACTTCTCTTAATGTCACCAACACTACTTTGCCACAACTTTGTGTGCCAAGGGCCCATGAGCTGCATTCCCATGGGTTTCCCAGGCAGGCACTACCCAAGGCTGGCTACTCCCAGCTCGAAGCTGTGCTGTGCACATGAGTGGGTGGCTTTGGCAAGCAGAAGGTTCTGAGAGCTTGCCAGGGCTGTGTGCAGGAGGCAGGTGGGTCTGGAATCCCTGCGTCTGGAATTGCTCCTCTCACACCTCCACCTGCCTCAAGCCCGGTTCTGCTCCAAGAAGACAAAGCTACCAAAATCTTACTGGGCAAGCAGGACCTTCCATACCCATTGCTGAATCTCAGTGATGGGATCCCTCTGAATATCCCGGGAGGATATCCAGCCTGGGTAACCACAGACTGGCATTGCTGGACCTCAACTCCATGGGGCCACCAGGACTTTGGAGAAGCCCCACAGAGGCCCTCACTGCTGGGGGCAACCAGCTGCAGATGCAGCTTCAAGTTTCCATCCCTCTGCCTCCTCATTCCTTCTCCCCCAGCCAGCTGGCCACCACTGCCACACACAAACCTTCAATGGCTCTTCACAGATTAACCTATTTTCACACCATGCATTTGCAAAGTCCCTTCTTTATTTTTGGGGGGTTTGAATGCCAATTTTCCCTTTTAATCAAAACACTTCAAGGCACGAGTCACACAAGTCCCAGGCAGGTCCCTAAACACAGTGTGGGGGAAGCACACCAGGGGAGAGTTCATCCTTGCAGGCTGAGACTGGAGCTCAAAGTCATCAGGATTTTAACCATTAAACAAAAACATTAACAAAAAATCCCAACCCGCCGCCGCTCTCTCCCCTCCCCCCTCAAAACTGGGAGCTGCCCTGAACTCTGAATCCTTTACACGGGGGGCACATGAGGATGAAGAGGATGGGTCCCTGCTCCTGCCCCGGACTACTGGTTAGGGTCCCATCCCCAGGGCAAACGGTTCCCAGATAGGAGGGCGGCGCTGGGAGAGCCTTGCTGGGGGAGTCAAGACAGCGGATTAAGGGGGACCCCCCAGAGGGGGAGCAACAGGGTCCGCAGGAAGGAGGAGACAGGGTGCTGGGAGAGCTTTGCTGAAGGAATTAAGCAGCCTTGCTAGGGGAATGAAGGAGCCTGGCTGGGGGAGCCAAGGCGGGGGGGTTAAGGTGCAGCCCCCGCGGGAGTGGCCCCCCGCAGCAGGGGTATCCAGAGACGGGCGGAGTCCCCGCCCTCTGTGCCCCGCCAACAATGAACCCCCCTCTCCATGGCCCTCTCTCAATGAACCCTCTCTCAATGAACCCCCTCTCCATAACTCCCCTTATCCGCCCCCTCAACGAACGCCCCCCAAGCCGAACCCCTCTTAATGAGCCCCTCCCGCGCCTCCTCAATGAACCTCCTCAATGAACGTGACGTCACCGACCAT